>JAQSVH010191976.1:0-11776 GCA_029448705.1 Adansonia digitata | reverse complement strand
GTTTGATAGGATGTCCAATGTGCCCACTTATATGCCAAAAGACATTCCCTCTCTTATCCAATGTGGGATTAATACACCTTGCCTACTTTTCTAAAATGCTTAGCGTGATATTCTTTTCCACCTAATCTTGTGATGCTCTGTCACAGGCTTCTGTACCATTTCTACCTATTTAACCTCGGGATGCTCGGCTTGGAGTCATAATTGGCCCATCCTACCACCCCACCATTGAGGCGCTCAAAATAAAATCAAATGGTCAAGGGTTAGCTCTGATACCACTTGTCATGGGGCCATTACCACTTCTCAAAAAACATGTTTGATAGGATGTCCAATGTGCCCACTTATATGCCAAAAGACATTCCCTCTCTTATCCAATGTGGGATTAATACACTTTGCCTACTTCTTTATAACTCTTAGCCTGACACCAGCATTGAATTCGAGTGATGTCTCAGAGTGAAAGGAATTAAAAGAAAAAGATTATTAAAAAAAAGTTGACAATTATGAATTGGGCATTTAGGTTGCGCAGGTCTAAGGCTTACTTAGCATGTAGTTGTTTTAATTTAATGATTTTTTAAATTTTTTGAAATGTTTTTAATAAAATTAATTAATTAAATTAATTAATGGATGATTTTAAATGACTTAACTTCCTCTGTCTTTAAAGTTTTGCTTTCATGAGTTTAACATTCATGGAAGTTAATATAGAATTTTGAGATAGTTTAATTATGATCATAAATTTTTAATTTATAATAAACATATACATCTTATTTTAAATATTTTAAATGAATAAATTTTATTATTTGTTATGAAAAAACATTTTATTAGAACTACTTATTAAAATAAAAATATACAATAAGAATGAGTCATGCATGTTTTTCTTTGAAAATGAATTTTAAAATATATTTCTAATTACTGATTTTGGTTAAAAACCCAAAATAGAAATTTACAAGGAATTGAATAAATAGTTGACATTATATATGCACATTTAAATTTGGTAGGACAAATGAGTTATACATATATAAATACTAGTAAATGCCCTAGAGCCAATCAGCTTGTATGAGGCATATATAAGTTAGAAAATGCAAACCAATTGCTTTAGTTAGTGATTTAAGGTTTTCTTTCATGTTAATGGCATAATTGACACTCATGCAAACACTAATTTGATAAAGCTATGAAACACAATGGCCTTGTAAAGTTAGTAATAAGTTAGGATGATGAGATCCTTATGCATCTAAGTTGTGTTTCTAAAAATATTCTTAGTGATCAGATTGTCAAAACAAAGCATTAACAATGCACAAAGACTAGCATATACTAAGCCTTTATACATTTGATGCATGCAATTCTTTGACCTAATAGAAGCTGAAGTGTAGAGATAATTGGGGATGGTAAATGGGTGTTTGTTTTGTGGAAACACTGAACATGGCCTATATAAGAACTTTATTTGGTATAAGTCACTCAAGTGTCTATGAAATATATTATCATGTGCTAGTCATGCATATTATTCCTCCACCTTGTGATATCAAGTCATCCGTATGGGAAGTGTTTTATTTTGATCCATTACAAATAGGTCCAAAATTAATGGATGCTAAAATAAATGTGGTATTGGATATGGCATGAATTGTAGGTGGAGAAATGAGTGATCCAACAAGGATTGACCACTCCGAGCGACATCGAACACATATCTCATATATTCTTGATTTTGGTTAATTTGATAAAGTCATTGGCCAACGCATGATAAATTTAGGAGAAATTATTTCTCTAAATGTGTAGTTGAATGATGCAAGTGCAAGATCATGTGAAACCTGGCCAACCAAAGCAAATGCTAGGCAGCAACACCAAAAGCTGAAATTTTAAAACAAAATAAATATATAGTAGTATTAGTAGTAGATATAATTATCAAACTATATATTTTAAAGATTATTATAAATAAAAATTTATAAATGTAACTGTTTTTTTTTTTTGTTTTATTGCATATTGAGTTGTCTCGTTAACTTGTCCCAAAAACAGACTCTTTCAAATTTCAATCGTGCTTTCCTCTTCCTTTCCATCTATAGAACATGCAAAGTCTGATCCTGTAGGTTGAACATATGACTGTCGCAATTATTATAAGATAAATCATCTGATCAAATAAAATTTTTAAATTTTATAAATGAGTTTAAATAATATACTAAGAAATTATCTTTTAATTTTATATTATTATTAATGTATTTTTAAAATTTTTAAATAATTTAACTGATTGATTTGATACTTGTGACATCAATTTAATCAACCTCTAATCTATATATATAATATGATATATAAGATATACCAAATTGAATTAGACAATGATTGCTCATTCTACGGACTGATGCGATTTTTTAACAGTGTTTATTTACAATAATTTTATTCTACCCAACATTATTTATTTACTTATTTCTCTTTGTCTGGATTTAAGCAAAATCAGGCCATGATGACAATATTATATATATAATATGATATATATTTGATGTTTACAAGTTTTAGATTAAATACATATAATTTTAAAATTTACATTTGAATGTAAATGTACATATGTAATGAAGGTTGTGTATATAATAAATATTTTATTATAAAACTTAAAAATAGTTTTGTATCTATATATAAAATATTTTAAAATATCAATAAACTTAAAATTATACGTAAAACATATCGATACTTTTACATACATGTACCGAAACAAAATGGTATATCTTTGTTACGGAGCTATTGACTTTGCGTTCGTGGCAATAAAAAAATTGAAAGAATTATCATCATTATGAAAATAAATTATTATTGGAAAAGAAAAAAGATTTTTTTTTTTTGGAAAACTAGTAATCTAGAGTGAAATGTTTTGAAAAATCAGAAAATGAATAAAAAAATAAAACATTTATTATATATTGCTGTTACAATAATAATTATTAATAAGAAAATAAAAAAATTATCAATTATTTTTTTATCCTTCAAGAAGAGAAAAGAAAGATCAACAGTAATTAGTCGGTTTGGACTCTCACGACTCAAGAAAATGAATTTCAATTGGCAAAAGAATCTCCTTAAGTTTTTTTTTTAATATATAAATTTGTCAAGTGATTTAAAAAGAAGTTCAGTTTTATAGATTTATGTTTTATTCTTTAAATTGATTTGATAATATACTCTTTTGTATTTGTGAGGAAGATGTGTCCTAATCAACAGTGTATTATTGAATCACTTTAAATCAATTTAAAGAATAAAACAATTTATAATTTATAATTTAGTTTTTTTAATAAAAACTTTTTAAATTTAAAATTAGTAGAAATTAAGATTAAATTATTAAAATAAAAATTTTAATACTCTATCAATAAAGCAAGCATTTGTTGATAACAGAAAAGCCTTTAGTTAATTAGGAATTGACGTTATAAAGTAATGAGCTAATAATTTAATTAATATGTTTGTAAAATATATATAACAAAAAATACAAGGTAAACATAAAAGGAACAAAGCAAAGAGAATAACAAAGGAACCAGAAAGAAAGGTTGAATTGGTATGTTACCAGTTAAGAGGAATATCAAGATAAGGCTGGCAGTGGGTGAGATATAATACCAAAATGAACTGAGAAGGCTGAGAGCTAGGGAAAGAGGAAGAGACGTTGGTAGATGTTGAAGATCTCTTCTCGGCACAAGGATTCGCTTTCCTCCTGTCTACTTATAATAAGCCAATTTCGTCAACTCAAGTCCACGTCATTTGAGTTCGAATTAATTCTAATATAAACCAATTTTGGATTTCGATGATTTTAGGCATATATGAATCCAAGAATTTTACGCTAAGGGTTAGGATAAAAAGGGTTAAATCATGCATTTTTAAGCTGTCAAAATAGGTTTTTAACTATTTTTATTAGATAATTCTTAAGGGTCAAGACTATGGATTCTCAAAACTTTCATGTTTAAGTTCTTGATTTTTAAAACTAAATTGAATTAGACTCCAATGGTGACATTTCTAGTCTTGTTTTCAATCTTAATAAAATTATTTAAGAAAGCATTAAGCATTTTTTAGGATTATTTTAAGTACGTATTTAATTAAACGAGAAGTGAATGAAAAGATTGTAGTAATAATAAATAAGCAAAGCAATCCATTGAAAAAGATAAAATACAAACGAAGGCTAGAAATGTCCATGGGTCGGGTTATGATCTAAAAATTTTTTATATTTCTTATTTGAGTTTGAATCGAATTCGGTCCGAAAACCAAAATTTTTATTTATGAATTAACAAGAAATTTAAAAATATTTTTAATATTAATATTTATATATTTTTATAATAAAATCTAAATAAAAATATTTTTACTATTAAGTAATAATTCAAACCAGACTAAAATTTAAAAAAAAAATTGTATAAGACTTAATTCAGACAGATAACTTGGCTACAGACATATGTGAAATGTGTTAAAAGCATTTTGGTGAACTTAGAGGGCAAGTGCAAGACAACGACAAAAAGGGAACAAAAGCAAAGGATAAAATAAGAGTCTCATACCTTATTGATTCAGACAGGTAGCTTGGCTATGGACACGGATGAAACATGTTAAAAGCGTTTTGGTGAACTTAGAGGGCAAGCACAAGACAATGAGAAAAAGGGAACAAAAGCAAAGGATAAAATGAGAGTCTCATACCTTACCGATTCAAACAGATAACTTGACCACGAACAAGTGTGAAACATGTTTAAAGTGTTTTGGTGAACTTAGAGACAACGGCAAAAAGGGAACAAAAGCAAAGGATAAAATGAGAAAGTCTCATACCTTGCTTGCTTGCCTTACGAACCTAACTTTTCTATGTTTATATTTAACTTCGTACCATTGAATTTTGCAACTCAGAAAGTGAGAAAAGTGTCATACCTTGCTTCCTTGCCTACTCCGACCCAAACTTTCTCTGTTTATACTTAACTAGGAATATGCCCCGCCTTGCACGGTCGACTTCCTATTATTCGTATATAGATGTATTTTTTATTTATTTTTAATATCTTTAATTTAATATATGTGCTAAATAATGGATATTGTATATATTATTACGACATACTTGATTCACAATTAATTATTTTAAATTAATTTTTTAATGAATATTTAATAAATAATTATTTGACATCACTGTAAAATAAAATAGATGAGATACCAGCAATGTAGGGATTGTTTTAATAAAACAATGTATCCATTTCAATTAAGTAACTGAAGATACTTATCTCGATCCTAAGAGAAAAAAAAAAGAATTAAAAGAATTAAAAAGTAGAATATAAATTAGTCTTAAATATCCTTAATATTATCATAATAATCTTATATTAATTATAAAAATTGAATGTTAAAATTATTTATTTACAAATTATATAATATAAACGCATTTAGAAATCTTAATTTTCAAAAATATGTTACAATTTAGTATTAAGTATCTTTAATATTAATATAACAACTTCATTCTAATTATAAAAAATTAAATATGTAACAATTGTTTTTTATTAATTTTTAAATTAATGTTTAGCAAATTGAATTAATAATCGTAGAAATGAAATATGTACAATATAATTAGAAAGCCAATAAACAAATAAAATAATTATATTTTTATTTTTATTTTTTTAAAATCAAGCAAACACTAAAAAAATTTGAAGACATGATTGGATGATATTTTACATATTAATATAATAACTTTTATTTATTATAAAAGTTAAATATGTAAGAATTATTTATTTCCAATTATTTTTTAAATTACTTTTTCATTAAACTGATTAAGTTATTATTGAAATAAAAATATTGCATAAAAATTAGGAAGCAAACGAACAAATAGAAATAATTGTATTTTATTTTTGAATACTATCAATAAACCTAGCAATTTCAGATATAACATCATGAATACGACACAAATAAATAAATATATCAAAATCTATATAATACGAATTATTAATTTATAAAAATCTATATAAATATATAATATCTTGAATAAATTATGACACAAAAATGCATTACAAACATGAACATGATGGCACATGATACAAACAAAATATGAAAAATAAATAAAACATGGTGCAACACGAAAAATAATATAAACGACACGAATAAAAAAACATGTCAAAATTTATATAAAATAAATTATTGACATATTAAGATTTGTATAACATGATACATATCAATAACATGAACAGACAAGACTACAAGAATATATCAAAATTTACATAAAATGAATAATTAACGTATCAAAATTTATATAAATATGAATACGATTAGGACAAAAAATAACACAAATACAATATGAATATATAAATCTTTATCTTTTATTTTATTTTTTTAATTTTTTGCCCTCATTCTTTGCCTCTTTTCTTAGTGTTTCTCTTTCTTTTTCAACAAATATATATATATATAATCGCTTGAGTGTTGCTTTAATCTATCGTAATAATACTACAATATTATATAAATACTAAATAAATGACGTGGCTAAAATTTTATTACATTTTTAAATAGAGGTATTTTATCTAATTATTTTTAATATTTAAAGTTTATATATGTGTTAAATAATATAATTCTTATTTTAAAATTTTAAAAAATTTATTGAAAATAGTTAAGATTAAATAGTTATAAATTAGTAATCAAATTATAATTTAAAATCTGTAACCTTTTAAAAGATATTTTATTCAAAATTTGAAACATTCACCATGTAAATCTGTTTAATATATCATAAAAAATTAAAACTATTTATAAACCAAAAGTAATTTTTTCAAAAGCAAAGCCAAGAATTTTATTCGGGAGCCGTTCAATATAAATGTGATTAAAATGAAATAAAACTAATATATATGACAGTAATTTTGGCTTATTAATGTAATTCTCATAAAAATTGAAAGAATTAAAAAAGAAAATAAGAAAAAATTACTACATAATTATTTTTGTATTACTATTATAATAATTCAACTTTCTATAATTATTTTTCTATTATTACCATAAAAAGAAAATATTAGTTGACACATCATAATTGATATTAAGAGTTTTTTTTTATTGACTGAAAAGAAAAAGTTTTAATTTAATGAAGTAAATATTATGAATAAATATAATAATATATAATAATGTTTAAGTAAGTAAAGAAATTAAAGAGAATTAAATTAACATTGATAAAGTTTAAAATTAACAAATTTAACAAATGAATCATATTTAATATATTAATTTGATGAAAATTTGTCTAAATTAAAAATGTTAGTGGCCAATTTTTTTTCTTTTTTCTTTCTTTAAGAAAGCTATCTCTTATTGGATTTTCATGATTTTAAGGGCTAGAAAATATATATATATATATATATATATAAGAGTAAAGAAGGGTACCTTCTAATGCTTTTCATGAATCTAGAGGTCCAGGCCCCAGCCCCTAAATTCGCCCCTGTTTTTTTCATTCAAATACAATAAAACTTAAAGCAATTATTACATGCTTCTAAACAAAACACACTATTAAGGTTCTTTTTCATATATAATAAAATTTCATCACTTCTCAAATTGATAGAATTATTCCAAAAATCTAACTCAAAAGCCAATCATTAAAAAAGCTACATGATAAGTTACTTGCACGATCATCAATCTGCAATATCCTACAACATTTGATTAGTTATCTTTTTTCTTTAAAAAAAAAAATCTTAGTCTCTTTTCTCTTCTTTTCTTTTTTGGGTGAATGAATTGATTAAAGCCAAATAATCACCAATAGTTTGGAGTTGAGAAAAAAAGGCCAATCCACCATTCATAAAACGATCCATGTTTATTTCTTAAAATGGAATATTTACAATTGATAATTAAGAGACTACATGCTTTACCTTGAATAGTTTATATGAAAATATAATCAAAATGCAAGAATTATTTTTTTTGTAAAAAATAATGGCAAGGATAAATAAAACCCATAACCAATAAATAGATAAGAATATGAAAAGAGAAATAGACCTAAATATAATTTCTAAATTTACAAACAACTCAATTAACTGTTCAAAATTGTTTTTTTTGTCATTACTAAAAGCCCAAAAAATAAAAAAAAAATAATAATTTTGTTGTCTAAAATATGATTCGTTCATCTCATAAAATAAAATAAATAATTCACATCTCATAAATGTGTAATCAATTAAAAACATAAGCTTAACAATATTGATGATTTCGAATAGTGACTAGACCTGGGCAATGACCGGCAACTCGGTAGCCCAGTCCACTAAGACCTTGGCTTTAATTTTATTATTCCCAACCGTTCTAACTCAAAATAATATATGAGATTTAAATTTAATTAAAATAATTTTTTAATTGGATGAATAGTGATTCACACTTAGTTCTCAAACTATTAGGGTGAAGTCTCAAATTTGTTTGAAATTTTATTTTCAATTTCAAAATATTTTTCACTTTAATTTTTGATAATAAATATAATGGTCATGAAAAAGATAGATAAGAAAAAAAATGCTGACCAAGAAAAAGACAAAGAAAACAAATATATGATGGCATCTGACCTTGGAGACTTGGACATTATAAGTTTATTATGAGTTAAGATTTTTTTTAATGTCTTTATTTAAACGGTAGAATTATTTTTACCTAAATTTATTTTTAGAATTTAATATTTTTTATGTTCGTTTTTCAAAATTTATCTTATTTTTTTAAAATTTTAGTTTTGAAGTCTAATATTTTTATTTAAACTTTTTCAAAGAATAAGCTTTCAGAATTTAATGAGTAATTTGGCCATGAACACTTCCACTTTTAGATTTAATTATATTTTTAAACTTTAAATTAGGCTTTGGACCCAACTTGGGTAATATCCATTTTCATTTATTTTCCTTTATTTTCTTTTATTTTCTACATATTTTTTGAAAAATACAAAAAAGGGAAACAGATTTTGAAGCCAAAAACGAAAGACTTTTTTTAAGGTTAGAATTAGATCTGAAAAGAAAAAAATTAACAAAACTTAAAACTTTTATTGTACTTCCTATTTAGACACACACTAATCATCATAAAACAATCATGAAAAGTAAAAACGATTAGCAATGAGAGATTTATTGGGTTTTCGGTTTAAAGATGTTTTGTGTTTATTTCTTTGTGAGTTTCCCAAATCAAGGAAAAGACAAGATATTTCGATGTTTGGTAACACAAAAGTGGCGGTAGATCTTATTCTCAAACTTAGATCTAAGAGATTCTTATCTCTTGAAGTCTAATCTATTGTTGAATGATTGAGAAGGTGTTTAACAATTGAATCTTAGGATTTGACACATTGGAACAAATATTATATAATTATCAAAAATCACATGTAAACTAAGAGAAATCATATTATTAGATTATTATGAGTAAATATAACATATATTAATTTCTTTAAAATTGAATTATATCATGAGATTATCATAGGTAATAAATAAATTGTTTTATTGAATATTGTTAATTATTTTTTGTTTCAAAATAATAATCATTGATCTATTTAATTATTTTATTAATTTAAAAAGACTATTTTTTTATAATCTATACTAATAAATGTACAAAATTAAAATTCAATTATAATAAATTTTTATTTTTAGTTACAATTAAAAAGTATATAAAATCTTGATAGTAAAGAAAAAGGATTTTAAAAGAAAGTTGAAGTTATAAAATTAATATAAATTGATAGCCTTGTCATATTTACTTATTTTATTATATTAATATTTTTAAAATAAAATTATACTTAAATTTGAATTATTTTAAGTTCATGTTCTTTCATATTCAAATTATCATATATTTGATTATTTTGAATCTGGATCGTTTCGGATTTGAATTTTTTTGGTTTGGGTTAGACAGGTTTCCAACAAACTTGAAATTCTTGATAGGCAATGAATAAATGTCACGGACTCGAACTTTAGGCTGGCAAAACGTGTGGTACTAGGCTTAGGATTTGCTTCCTTACATGCCTAAGTCAGCCTATAAACACTCAAAAGGAGAATCTAAATTCCCCAAAGGTACTGAAGTTAAAAGCTTGAAAGATAAAAGCAGAAAAAAAAAAGAATGCAAATAGAGTAGAGAGGAATACTCAAATGTATTTCTTAAGTGTTTGATGATACAAATGAGGCTAGGGAGACCTCTATTTATAGTTAAATTCCCCACACATCAATGGTTCAGATTAAATTTAATGGACGGCTAGGATTTACACTTATCTATAAAATCTAGAATCCAGATAAATTTAAACTTTAATAACTTTATCTCTATCTAATTTTAAATAAGTTGGAGTAGTTATTTTTAACTGTATCTCTAAGCTTCTAAAAATTCGGCCTTCTAGAACTCTTCAAAGATTTGGCGGATTTTAGTCGGCCAAGTTGTTCCATGTAACTTGTTTCTTTGGGCCTGGCTGATTAATGCGGCCTGTGACATTCTCCCCCACTTGCTCTCACGATGCCCTCGTCGCATCCTCCAAATGGAACTGCTCAATCTTATCTTGGAACTGCCACAATGCCTCAGGTGGTTCCCAACTTGCCTCGCTATCGGGAAATCCTTTCCATCGGATAAAGTACTCATGCCTTGGCCTGTGACTTTTATGTCATACCACTCGGTCTGCAAGAATGCATTGTCCCTTTTTATCATAAAAAGCCTTCACTCCTATCGGTGCGCACTGTGACTTGCCTCGGTCTGGATCCTTTTGATCCTCATGGAATGGTTTGAGCATGCTGACATGGAAAACTGGGTGTACCTTAAGCTCTGCTAGTAACTCAAGTTTGTAGGCAACCTTGCCTACTCGTTTCAAAACTCTAAAAGGGCCCTCGTATCTCTGCACAAGCCCTTTATACATGCTTGGGTTGCCTAACACCAAGTGTAGTTTGACAAGGACTAAGTCTCCAACCTGAAACTGTACATCCCTTCATTTTTGATCTGCCCATTTCTTGGTGCGCTTTCCTGCCCTATGTAAACAAGCCCTGGCTAAGTCAATTTGCTCTTGCCAAGCCTTGGCAAACTTGTAAGCTGCTAGATTTGGTCCTGTACAGCCTATTACAACAGCACTAGGTGTAAGCAGCTGTTGCCCTGTTGCTATCTCGAATGGACTCTAGTTTGTAGCCTCGCTCCGCTGTAAGTTGTAAGAAAATTTGGTTACATCCACTAACTATGACCAGTCATGCTGTGTAGCACTCACATAGTGATGAAGATATACTTCTAGCAAAGCATTCACTCTCTCGGTCTGCCCATCTGTTTAGGGATGCACACTGGTGGAGAAGTTTAAGTCTGACCCCAATAACTTAAACAATTCTGTCCAAAACCATCCTATAGATCGCTCGTTCCAATCGCTAATTATGGTCTGCGGTACTCCCCAATACTTTACCATATGTTTCAAGAACAATCGAGTTGCTTCCTCTGCAGGGCACTCTTTGGTTGCTGGAATGAAAGTTCTGTACTTGAAAAATCTATCCACCACTACCATGATGCTTTCAAACCCATCCACCTTAGGCAATCCAACTATGAAATCCATGAAGACACTATCCCATGGCCGCTCCAGTATTGACAATGGCTGTAATAGTCTGGTTATTTTTCTTTATTCAACCTTGTCTTGTTGGCACACAAGGCAAGTTTTCACATATGCCTCAACATCATCGTCCATGTGTAGCCAATAGTAACAGTCCTCCAAGAGTGCTAAGGTACGACGAGATGACCAGCCGATCTCGAATCATGGCACTCTTACATGATTTTTTTATGCAACTTTCCATAATGAGGCACATAAAAGCGGTGTCCTTTAGTGTAGAGTAAGTTTCCCTCAACCCACAACCGTCCAATCTTTCCTTCTTTGGCATTCTCTATAAGGGTTTTAGCTGTGGGATCATGGGACAACCCTTCT
>JAQSVH010191947.1:0-15984 GCA_029448705.1 Adansonia digitata | reverse complement strand
TATCAACTTAATCCTTGATAGCTTGTTTGATAAGATCTTTGAATTGACTTATTGTGACCACTTCACTAATCTTTTGCACTGACTCCATAACATCTATAGTGTTGGAGTTTTTAACATTATTTTGAGAATTTGATTGACTATTTTCACCTGAGGCCATTGATTTTTTTCTATTGAAAGTAGCCATCATATCTATCAAAAATGTAATATGTTCATCTTTTTTCTTTAATACTTGCTGCGAGAGTTTCAACAGAATTTGCCAAAATTGCGACTTGCTCTTCAAGTAATGTGGTGCTAGTTGTCATGACATTCATTACTCCAAAGCTTGATTTTGGAATGGATCATGGTTTAGAGCTACACCTAAACAGATATCATACTTCTTGGATTATTTTTGGTGAGTTGGACTTGATCCAGAATTAAGTTGTTCAATAAGAACTTTTTCTGAGTCTTGACTTGAAAAAATCTCAAAGAGTGGATTGTGGTTTAGCACTGGAGAAGTCTAATCATAAAGCTCAAAAATTTAGTCTTAGTCTTAGTGCCGTAGAGATGAGTAGTGATATTAATGCTGGCTGATGAAGCGGGGTAAACTATAGGATCAGCACGAACATATTTAAAAGTTGGTTTATTGACAAGGTTCTTCTAGGGAGCCATTGCAACTTGATAACTTCAATTTTGAAGAAAGGAGATGAAAGGCAGAGATCGTCCCACCAGGCGAGCTGTAAATTTGTACACACAAATTTTGTGTCAAAAAATGACAAAGAAAATTTGGAGATAAATAAATTAATGTTTTATCATACTTGAGTTGCAATCTTTGGATGTTCTTTAAAATAAAAAAAATCCTTTGAATCTTTTCTTCAATAAAAACTTCAATCCAAGGGTCTTTTAGACTTAATCTTGAATTGTTGAGGTCCGTTTCAAGAGTCTTCTAGACTTGATTTTGACAAACGAAATTTAACTCCTTTATGTTACCGGAACAGGATCGGAGAGTAGCTTCTTGAAGAATGAGAGCCACGTTCTTCGCATTCTTCATGTTTTTTAGAGAAAATTTCTTGAGACTTTGAGAGGATTTGAACCTTCAAAATTTGCTTCTTCTCCTCAAGCTTGTGAATTGTGTCCAATGGCTTTGGTGGAAATCCCTTTTTATAGTATCAATGAGTTAAGTAAAAAAGAGTTAGTAAAGAATATAACTTTTTTAATAAAATTTATCTTGATGAATGATCTCTTAATTAATTTAATTTAATTAAAGATAAAACTCTCTTACTTATCTCTAAACTAATTTAAATTTAATTAGAGATAAAAACTATTTTATTTATCTTTAAATTAATTTTAATTTAATCAGAGATAAAACTCTAATTAATTTTAATTTAACTAAAGATAAATATTTATTTATGATGTCATCAATTGCATATGTTGATGCATAATTTAATTGATAATTTTTTAATTAAAAGAAATTTCAATTTACAAGTGGTAATTTGTGATTGGTTAAAATTTTTCTCTTTTTACAACTAGCTCTAAAGAGAGCTTCGATTTAGAGAAGTTTGTTAAAGATCATTAGACGCTTAACAAAGTTGGGAATGTTAGGATAATTGTGAAAGCTAATTTGGTTACTTATACAGGTCCTACTATAATTGCTATTATACTTCATGCTATTGCGATTTTGTAGAAAGAAGGTGGACATTGGGAATGGTTTATCAATCTTAGTGCTAGTGAGTTGGATTTCCCAAAAAATTATTTTTCCCCACTTTTTGGTTGAAAACCCAATTTTTATCTTTGATTTTGGGTATGAAAAAATGGCTTTTCTTTATTTTTCAGTAAAAATTTCCTTTCTTTTAAGGAATTAGGTATTGGATTTAGCTTTGTCTTTTTGACAGTTGGCTTTGGGATTTTTGTTAATCTTTCAAATTTATTACACATATTTTTATACTTGCCAAGGGATCTGAATTTCATTGATCTTAAAAGCAATATTAGGTGGAAAGAGTGAGTACTTCTTTTGAAATATTTAAATTTAATTTTTTTCTTATTAATAGTTTTTCAGTTGAAAATGAAGTGATTCAAAATGTCTAGCAAAATTAAAGCTTGGAATATAGAAAAAAGATCAGAAGAGCATCAAAGTTGGGACTTTGGGGTGTACTCCGATGCCCAAGTCAGCTCAAAAGCTTTTGTAGAAAAGAAATGAGAGAACAGAGAAGGAAAGAAATAAAAAAAAGAAAGCTCGGATATGGATCTTTACCTAAGGGCTTTGTAGCCTCTTTCATAGTTGATCTTCTAATATGTCCTCTAATTTTGTCTAATCATCATTGTCATAATGTTACTGGTTACCAAACTAGTAGTTTTTCAGTTGTATTTGTTAGGACATGTTGGTGGCTGGTTCTAGACAAGAGAAGCAAGATCTGGGATGTGTTGCTTAAAGACTTTTAATTAGGGATATTCTTTTAGAAATGTTTGTCAAGAGGGTTTCTCATGTCTGAAGTGTGCCTTGGGTGACCAGATATTTTGGCAATTAGCTAAATGCGCCGTTAGAGTCTGATTGCCACTGGGGCAAATAGGTGATGTCGTTCGAGTGACCTATTCATTTAAGGTATAACAGTTACCTCCTAGGCTAAGGGCAGTTATAAAGTGACCAAGTTTAGCCTTAGTCAAAATATTCACTATTTTGTGTCTAATATGGCGCACGAGAATTCAGAATCTATCATTATTTCGATGTGGAATGTGGAAATTCAATTCTCACCCTACTTTCTAAATTTTAAATGTATGATTTAATGGTTTTGTGGCATACACAAGGAAAGGCCAAATGGTTACATTATATGTGGTTTTTATGGCGTGTTTCAAGGATAAGAATTGATAAGTATTTAAAGGGGCGATTTTTTCTTTAAAAAGTATTATAAAAATCATTTTTCACTACAATCATTTGTTTTCCATAGATTGTAAGATTTTTTTCTCTTCTTTCTTGTTTATTTTGGTTTGTTTTCATTTCTTTTGCTTTATTTCTTTTTGTGATTATTAGTTTCTTTGGTTTGTTTTTTGTCTTTGTTTGTATTTGCAATTAAAGCTTTACTTTGTGATGCGCTGTGACTCATGCACTTGGGAAGGCTTACAAGTGATCATTCTTCATGTTTTTCATTTATCCTTATTTTTCAATGATGTTTAGGTAAGTTTATGAAAATCTACCCTATTTAATCCTGTATGGTTCAAATTTATTGTTAGTTCATGTTTGTGGGGTGGATGATTGAGTCTAAGTGCTATATGCTAATCAAGTCAGTCATAAAAAAGGGTAAGCTAGAAAATAGTGAGGTACAAGTAAAGAGTTAAGTTGAAGTAATAACAAGGGTTGGTTTTGGGCAATTTTCTGATCATCCTTTTGTGATGATAAGTGAGGGCGAAAGTTACAGTACAACAATGGGTTATCCTGGTAAGCAGGCTAAAATTCAAAATATCGATGACCTTTTGATATTATAAGCCTTTATAACATGTCATTAGTCACCAAAATGGCGCAAATACTTGAAAAAGCCACTGATAGTATTAAGAAAATGATAGAATTAGTGATTAGATACTAGGCCCATGGGGACGTACATTAGTGATGTCTCTGTGATGATTGGACGCAAGTCGATGGCTGGTAGAAGGTTAGATTTTGATCGGTATGAAGTTCTAGAGCCTTTTCTAGAGCAAAGAGTGACAAGCAGGGATGAAAACAGTGTCGCCTTTATCTTTCTATTTTTAAGGGGGTTTCTTCTTCCTTTAGAACCATTTTCATTCGTTGCTTGAGGCATAAGGGTTCTCGCCAACTCAACTAAAGGCGAAGTCATGTCTGATCATGGTGACATACTACTTGGTATGCAAAAAAAAGAGGTAGACGCATTCCATAAATGTATTTAAGAAGCTGTTTGTGTTAAAGGGATGAGTTATGCTTGTATCATGTATAGGGAATAAGCAAATAAAGATTAAAAATAGTCTTTCTATCAATTGCTTACTTATTGAAGCATAAATTCTTCATTGTGTGTAAAAATGTAAGCGTAGAATAAGGCTTCCCAGTTAAATGGAGTAATAAGTCCTCAGCGAGCAATGTGAAGCTCCTTTTGGCATTCTAAAAAGATGAACAAATAGAGTTTTTCAAGGGGAGACAAGTCAACTGCTAGGAATATATGACACTACAGAATGCCTAAAGATACTATCTTAGTTTGGGTGGAAAAAAGCTATGAAAAGAGTCGTGTGTCCCCCTGCAAAGCGAAAGAGGAGACGTCTCCTAAGAGCTAAAAGGAACTTAGGTGGTATGTATGTGCTCTTTTTTGTTTTTGTTATGGCATTGAGAATTGACTTAAATTTTTGATTATTTTACTGATATATATAGAAGCCATGATTAGTGAAGAGAACTTAGAAGATGTTGCTAAAGAGTCTTCTGGTGCCCAAAATGTTGATTAAGGTTTTTTTGGTGGTGAAGAATTCAAGAATTATCTTCGAGTCATGGTATGGCTAACTGGCCATCCATCCCTTCACTAGAAGAAGGTATATTTTTGTGAATTTTAACTTGGTTGACCTGTATTTATCTAACATATTTTATGCTTTATTTTGTCACAAGCATAGATCCTTTTTAAGTAGCTTTGGAGGAGTGTTAGGTTAAACAAACTACTATCGAGAAAGCTACTTTCCCAAAAGGAAAGAGCAAATACAAAGGTCAAGAAGGTCAGAATAATTTTCCTACAATGAAAAAGGCAACTATAAGGAAATGTAAGGTGTTCATGGAGTGTATAGCTGCCACTTCTGCCCTTGTTACTGCGTTAGCTATAATTGTTTCATCTAGTATGGTAGGGACCTTGGATGCCATAATGGTGTCTATAAGTAAGGATGTTTTATGACCTTTTAGGATGATTTGGAGGCCTGCCTCTCATGGCCTACCTATCTTGGCGAGTAGTAGTGGTGGTGTTATTGGCGGTCGCTAACTTGTTCTTTCAGAAGTGGGTTTGGGGTGTCGCTAGTTTCACAAGAGTTGTTTCCCTAAGACATGTAATAGTTACTGAAAATGATACCTATGCAAAATTTGAATACCACATTGGTGTGCCTGGCAGAGTTATTATTTTTTCTCACTAGTTTCATGCGTATTTTTATACGTATTTTTTTTGTTTATTGGTTGTCGCTATAGGCGTTGCATTGTGGGACTGCTTATAACCTTTAGATGGGGAGTAGTGGGAGAAGTTTAATAAGGTCAAGGTCGATCTGCCCATCATTTCAACTTAAGGAAGGAGCTTAAGGGTCAATTAGACAAGTCAAAAGAGGCCCTGAAAGATACAAACGAAAAACATGCTACTAAGATCGCCAAATTGAAACAAGAGTTAGAGAAATAAACATCCACTGATGCTATAAAAAAGCTTAAGGCTTGATTGCTGAATTGGCGATTGTGGCAGCAAAGATATTCAAAGTAGAGGCTTAAATTGGCGAAGGGGAGGTCTATCTTGAGGCTGAATTGTAAAATCAGTAGGAGTAATAGTATGATAAGTTATTTACTTCCATTGATATTTTTAGACAAAGCACCTTCTATAGAGTGCAATTATTGTGCGATCCCCTAGACTTAAGGAGCTTCTATCTGGGCAAGTTGATACTGACTAAAGAAGGCTTTAATGTATTAATGCCAGATTAACAACAAGTGGCAGAAGGGTAAGTTTAGGATGTTACCTTTATCACTCTAGTTCCCAAAAAGACTAATGTTAGTGATGGCTCAAACGAAGACGAAGAGGTAAAACAGATGGAGTAGGGTTCAGCTGCTAATGGCGATTCTAGGCAAGCCTAGTATTTCTGTGTCATTTTAGTAATGAATTTTGAAATATGTATATACCATGCTTTTTTTTTAATGAAATTTTTTTTATGCTTTTGATACTTATATGAAATGGTTTATCTGCTCTTTTGAGATAGTGTTAGGATGGCTTTGTGTCACTTTGTTTACATGCTGAAACATAAAGTAGATCTTTAGGTGACATGCTGAAATGTTGAGTCAGATTCAGATTGCCATAAGATATCCTATCTGAGTGACTTAATGTTATTCATTTATTTGGCGAACAGACTTTTGAAGTCATTGGTTGAATATGATATGTAGGAAGACATTTGTGGAAACATTAATTAGACCTATGAGGTCATTCGTGTGAGTAACTTGGTGTCACTTTCATATTTTTGGAGAATAAAGTTCTAGGGTCATCAGTAAGCTAGGGTGACTTGGTATCATTTTTTATGTAAGATAAGACCTTTAAGGTCTTCTACAAGCTAGAATGATTGGGCATTACTTGATAAGACCTTTGAGGTCATCTATAAACCAATGTGACTCGACATTACCTATTTATTTAGAGATAAAATAGTTGAAGTCAGAGTGACTTAATGTCACTTGTTCGTTTGTGTTGGGAAGTTTTAAGTCATATTGGTGATCAGCATTTTTCTAGGGTACTTATGCTTCAGGGTATAAGATTTATATTAGGGTTCTAGGTATTTGGAATGGTTTTGCTAGTCATGTCTACCAATATGCATGCTCTAAATCCAATGATATTTGATATGATCCCTCCTAATTTAATGATAACTTTTTTCGTTCTCTAATCAATCAACTAGCTTTGCAGCATCGTAATAGTAGTCATCGTTTTGGAATTTTTTATCGTTAATCCTTTTGTTGTAGTATCTGGACAGTTGTTGTGCTCAGGCTGCTATCCTGGTTACTACCCTTAAGTGGGACTCATTTAATTGGTGGTCTATCTAGGTAGTTTAAATGTTGTGTATGCTAATTTTAGCCAGAATAGCTATTTTAATGCCATAGAGAAGGCTAAATGGTGTTGCTCTTGTAGCGTAGGGTTTGGTTGTTCTGATCATCTAAAAGATGCTTGGCGTTTCTTTCGTCCAAGTGCCTTTTGCATCATTTAACTTTTTTCTTAATAGTTGTAAAATGTTTTTATTTATGGATTTAACTTGACCATTTGATTGGAGGTAAGCAACTGAACTATATACTAGACTGATGCGAAACTTTTCACAGAAGTCCTTCAATTTATCTGTATGTAGTTGTTTCCTATTATTAGCTATAAGAACATTAAAAATTCTAAGCTTACAGACGACGAATTTTCAGATAAAGCTTTCTATGGATCTAGCTATGATAATGGCCACGGGTTCCACTTCTACCTATTTAGAGAAGTAGTCGCAGGCGACGACCAAGAACTTTCATTTTTAGGTCGCTAAAGAGAATGGGCCAACATGTCGATCCCCTATACGTAATAAGGCCATGGGCTAAAAACTTATTTTAAATGCTTTCGCAATTTGCTTAGGTATCTTTGTGAATTGTTGACATTTGTCACACCTTTTTACCATATTGATTGCATCATTTCTCATGGTTGGCTAGAATAAACCTTGTCTCAAAGCTTTTTATGTTAAAGCTCTAGCCCTTAAGTGATTGCTAAATACCTCTTTGTGGATTTCCTTTAAGATATAATTCATTTCTTCTGGGGTTAAGCATCTAGGAAAAGGAGTGTAGAGAGTGCAAGATTTTTTGCACTAAACGCTATCAAGAATTATGTACCTAGTGGCCTCTTTTTCTAGTCGTCTGCATAGCAAAGGATTGAAAAGTATGGTGTTATGCTGAAAAAAAGATAGGATGGGAGTTATCCAATTATAATTGTTGCTGGCAGTTAGCTCATGAATGTGTTTATTGTAGTTAGGACCTTTATACATTTAAACAATATTTTTCCTTTGCTTGCGATCTCTATGCCATTTGCCATTGCCGAGAGTGAGTCAACTCAAGTATTTTGCTTTCAAGGTATTTGTTCTATGGCCACATGATTAAAAGATTTGCATAGCCTTGTAATCATGTTATGGTATTTAACAATTAATCTTTGACTTTGTCTATCGCATTTACTTGGTTTGCTACTAATTGAGAATCTGTGTACACTATGATATGGCTATCTCCTAACGCTTTTGCTAGTTTTAGTTTGACGACCAGTCTTTCATATTTTTCCACATTATTTGAAGTGGTAAAGTCAAAGGATATTTTATCCGTCTATGTAAAGGGTCTAAGACTTAGTCTTATCTTTGATCCTAGACAGTTGATCTGGTTGTGCTAGTCCAAGATTAGGTTGTTCTAGCATGGCCTCTTTAGAGGATGTGAAGGAGCATTCAGTGATGAAGTTTGCTAAGGCTTATGCCTTGATTGCCTTTTCATACTATAGTTGAGGCTAAATTCACTGAGCTCCATCCTCGACTCGATCATTTTGCTTATTGAATCTATCTTTAGGAATATTTCCTTAAAGGCTAGTCTATAAGGATCCTTACTGGGTGCACCTAAAGGTATTGCCTGAGCTTCCTTGCAGCCACAATAGAGGCATATACTAGTTTTTTAATCTTGGTGTAATTTATTTCACCAACCTGAAGCATTTTACTGACATAGTACATGGTTACAATGTTTCATCTTTTTCCTTACCAATACTAAAACGATTGTCTCATTCAAGGCTACTAAGTACATAAACAATTGTTCTCCGGACTTTAGGTTGGCTAATAATGAGGGTGAACAAAGGTACTCTTTCAAGTTGTTGAATGATAGTTGGCATCCCTCTGTCCATTTATGTATAGTTACTTCCGAGCAGCTTAAAGAAAGGCAAACACTTATCAGCAAACCTAGAAATAAATCGATTAAGTGCTGCTACTCTACTTGTTAGTCTATAGACCTCCTTATTTGATCTTGGCGGGCTCATCTCCAACACAAATCTTATCCCTCTATAAGACACCATGAAGCCTAAAATTTTACCTACGACTGCCTTAAATGCAGACTTTAATGGATTAAGCTTCATGTTGCATTTCTTTAGCACTTGAAAAGTTTTGACTAGATCTTCTATGTGCTATAGGATGGAAGGACTCTTGACTACCATGTTATCCACATATACCTCTATGAACACTCAATCTACTTTTGAAAATCTTATTGACTAGCTATTGATAGGTAGCTTTTTCATTTTTCATGCCAAAAGGCATTACATGGTAGTAGAATGTCCCTTCCTCTATTATGAATATCGTTTTTTCATAATCTGTTAGGTCCATCTTAAGTTGTTTATAACCTGAAAAGGCATCTATGAAGCTAAAATGCTGTGAACTGCAGAAACGTCGACTAGTGGGTCAATGGTTGGCAATGTATAGCTATTCTTAGGACAAGTTTTTTTTTAAATATGTGAAATTGACACATATTCTCCATTTACCACTTGATATTTTGACATAACCACATTTGCTAGTTATTTTAGGTATTTGATCTATCAAATGAAGTTTGTAGCCAGGAACTTATCCATTTTTTCTCTGATGGCATTGAGGCATTCTAGTATGAATTGGCATTTCTTTTGTTTGATCAGTTTAAACATCCGGTTGACGTTGAGTTATGCATGATGACTCATGAGTTATGCATGATGAAAGAAGATATCTATGGAGGAGATTAAAAGCTTCATGTGGTGTAAAGATGGGTTTTAGGTTAGAAATTATAATGGAGGGGCCACTGAAATGGTGTTTTTTGTATCTGGTAAGGTAAATGTTCATGGGATGGTATTTTTAGGTTAGTCAGCCATGGTTTTTATGTTCGTTCCCAGAGATGGTGCCAATTGTAGTTAACACTGAAGTGGTCCAAAATGTCCAGTAAAAATAAAGTTTAAAATACAAAAAAAAGGTCAGAGAGGCACAAAAATTGGGACTCCGAGGCGTATTCCGATGCCTAAGTCAGCTCAAGAGCTTTTGTAGAAAGGAACTGAGAAAATAAAGTCAGAAAGAAATAAGACAAAAGAGCGTTTGGATTGAGATCCTTATTGGAGGGCTTTGTAGTCCCTTTTATAGTTGAGCTTCTGACATACACTTTGATTTGTCTAACCATCATTATCCTAAAGTTATTGGTTTTCAAACTAGTAGTCTCGTATTTGTCAGGATATGTTGGTGGTTGGTCCCGGACAAGGAGAGCAAGATCTGAGATATGTTGCTGAGAGACTTTAATCTAGGATATTCTTTCAAAGGTACATGTCGGGAAGGTCTATTATGTCTAGAGTATGCCTTGAGTGACTGAATATTTTAGCAATTAGCTGAGGGCACCGTTGGAGTTTGGTTGCTTCTAGGGCAAATAGGCAAGGCCATTTGAGCGAGCCACTTATTTAAGGTATAACATTACTTAGTGTTTTTATTTTTAGGTATCTTTTATTTTTGGAAAATTAAGTGATTGTTCAGGAGTTTTGTTTTATTGTTTTAATGGCAAGTTTCATAAGGCTAAGCTAATTATTATGGATCCAGGTTTCTGTAGGATGAAAAAAGTTGATGTACTTTAGGTTACTTAAAGGAGAAGTATGCCTACTGCTTTCGAACTCTTTATAGTTAAAGATGCTAAAAGCTTCAACGTTTTTAAAGTTTTGTGTTATTGTTAACTCTTATTTACGCTGCTACAACTCTTCATTTCTCTTGAAATATTTACATTAGATATTCGTGTCCAATATAATTTTAAATATGAGTACGAGATATTATACTCTAAATAAGTGAAAAAATTTATAAAAAATTAAATATACTTATATTTGACATTCACACCTGGTCCAAGTAACATAGGCTACAATATTTAGTTGTGAAAGTTTTGGTGGCGTTGTTTTTTGTCATTTTTAGATTTGTTCTGTTTAGATAGATAGTCTATTATAGTCTTTCGCATGCATCAGCTGAATCTGTTTGATTTTGTGAGTTAGCTGTTGGTTATTTGATATTCTCTGATAGATTTGAATAATCCTTTTAGGTCATGTTTCACTGAATAGATTTGTTTATACTGTTAGAATAGTGGCATTAAGGTTGAAGCTCGAATCTAGTTTCCACTTGGTGATTCTTTCTTCAGAAAACTAGAGATCAAAGTTAAAGGCTTTTTACAAATCTGGTTGTTATGTTTTTTTGATCCGAGTTTCAAAGACTAACGGATTCAACTGACCTAAGATTTGAAAAAAGAATAAACAAATTCCCTTTTCATGTTCTCTTCTTTTGAATTGTCTGATAGTAGCTTATCGATGTGATTATTTAGAGAATGATTATTTTTTTAGTGCTTTTCGTATTATCACAAGATTTTGGAGTTCTTTCTCCCAAAGAAGTGGACAGGCATATGTAGACTTGTAGAATAGAATGTCCTAACTACTTCGTTCATTTAAGTGACTAGCTGCAGCATCATATTAATGAACAGAAAGAATGTTTTGCTGCTTGGCATAAGGGATTGCCAGTGAGAAACATTTAGGAAAGTTAGTGCAAGAGGCAAAAATACCTTGTTTTAGATACTAAATTATTTCTACCTATATCTTTTCTTTGTTCACCATTAGTCATAAAACATGTTGAATGGATCCGAGAGTTTGTGACTGCAAGTCCTGTCGATTATGTGGTGAAGTCCAGGGTCACCGGTTCACTCTCTCACTTTTCCTTAAAAAACAAAGAAACTGAAAGTCTTTTAGGAGAAATATGCATCTCGTGCATTTTTCATACTTCTTAAAATTGGTTTTACCGATATTGCCAAGGTCTTTATTGAAATTTGAATGTGCTAGAAAGACCGATCACTAATTTTCCCGTGTTGCCATCTGAAATTGGTTGTTGTATCATGTATGCTATGCTGATTGTCAAATATGCTTGATAATATTTTTGGCAAAATGTTTGGGTATTATCCCATGAACTACTTGGCTGCAAGAATCTATAAGACAGCCATGAATGTTCACTATTTTCTGCATTAGCTGGATTCTCTGACAAGCATCTCTTTCCTGTAATAGGTTCAACTCGAATGGCACTCTGTCGCCCTTTTATCGATTATCGCAATTGGGGATGGAACAACCTACCTCGAACTGTCGTCATGTACTACCCTAACTTTTTATCATCTCCAAAAGGTTACTTCTTCACTGTCATTTGTAATGCTCAAGAATTCTAAAACACTACGATAAACAATGATCCCCATTTTATATCATCATGGGATAATCCTCCTAAGCAGCATCCTCATCACCACAGGCTTGCCGACATGCAACAAATGATACAGCAATGCCCCTTTTGCGAGAAAGTTCCCTTGAGATGACCCAGTGCCTGACAAAATTGACTTCAAGCTCGTCTCTGGGTCCAGGCACATTTACTTTTGGTGGGTGGTGTAAAGTGGGGAAAATGATACTGATCCTTGTTCTGTAGTTGATAATACAACAGTCATCAGGCCTGCCCCGGAGCTTGAAGGTTGGAAACTTTGGTCAGCCCTCTTCTATCTGACAACAATTTTCGACCCTAGCATTGCAAATAATACCAATGGAAACTTCCTGAAGAGTGCTTTCATGGCAATAAAGGTTAGGTTACACTTGTATCAGGACACGAACACGAATACGAAAATGAAGATGATGTAATCCGGCATTCAGTGTTCTTTCTGGTAGGGGAGATAAAGTAGACATGATCTCTCTGGTTTAGAGAGTGCACTAGAATTAAGATGGATCCATTGATGGATATTAAGCGTATAGTTGTGATCAAAAGATGGATTTACCGTGTTATTTGCAGAATCGATGTGTGTGTGTGTGTATATATATATATATATTTATATTAGTGTAATGTAACTATCACAAATTGAAGAAAATTTTTAATTTTACTCCCATTGAAATTTAATGTTATCTCATTCACATTTGAGTAGTGCCTTGCAATTACATGATTTTATTTATTTCAAATTAAATAGATTATAAAATGTACATCACTTATAAAAATAATAATCCTATTGAAATTTATTTTTAGCCAAAATTAAAGATTTTCTATTAACCTATTTAAGTACCAGCCATTCTTGATCAAGGCTATGCTACACTTGTTTATAGGTTAGCTATAAATAGAAGATTTCAACAGTCGAAAAAGCATGAGATACCAAGTTTAATTAAGTGTTGAGAATTGAAAACTCAAAATCTTCAAGTTTTTTATTCTTTTTGTATTTAATTTGTGTTATTCTAAGTTCATTTTGTATCATGTTCATTTTGTACTCAAATTCTAGTAAACACCCACCTACTAGTGATTTTACTTTTGAAAACATTTCATTCATATCACAAAAGGGTTGTGTGAAGATTGCGTGAAAACACTTAAGAATTTAAGATTGAATTCTTAAGAGGATTGAAATATTCTATCTATATCTCAAAAGATAGAGTTATAAAATTATATCTTAGCTTCAAAGATAATAATTTTACTAGTGAATTTATGAAAATCACCTTGGCAAGGAAGTGACAAGAAGAGAAGACATAGATTCCAAGTTCAATGACCAAATCTCTATATATTGTTTGCTTGTTTTTCTTACCTTTAACTCTTTTTTATTTTCATTTTATTTCAACTTCTCTTTAAAGGTTCATTTATGATTAAATTTTTTAAAGAACCAATTCACCCTCTATTGGTTCAATTACTACTTTGAGCTAACAGTTGCTAATGTGTTTGAGAGATTCAAGGCCTATCAGTCCTCATACAAGAGAAAGGCCATTAGGTATACTAATATGAATGAATATACCTTAGATGGGTTTAAGGAATTTTTTGTAAATGTTGGGAATGAGCATCAGTTCCTGTCACTCACAACCCATAACAAAATAGGCTAAGTGAAAGGAAAAATGAAACAGTAATGTAGATAATAATGTGCCTTCTATTTGAAAGAAACTTGCCTAAGAAGTTCTGAATGAAAACTATCAGCAGAGTTGTTTATTTTCAAAACAGACTTCTTACAAAGGCCTTAAAGACTACAACTTTAAATGATGCTAGGTTTGGTTTCAAACCCTCTGTCCTTTATCTAAAAGTCTTACGTTGCATTTGCTATACATATATACCTGATGTGAAAAAAGATAAGTTGGACAAGAAACCATATCTTCGAATTTTCTAAGGCTATAGTCATAATCAAAAAGAGTATAGAATTTCAATCCCTTAACTGAAAAGATCATAGTCAATAAGTATGCCAAGTTCGATGAAAATGTAGCATGGAACTGGGAAAATGGTGAAGCGTAGCATGTTGAAACCAAATTTACAGAGACTAAAGTGTAGCAAAATGAAATTGAATCTATTTATGATGATGACATACCTATGAAAGGAACCAAAACACTTTTAGACATATATGAGAGATGTAACTTTGCAACTTTTGCAAACACAGATGAATAAAAGAAAGCATTGCAAAAAGAGATGTGATCCAAAAGAACCAGACTTGGACACTAGTTGATAGGCCAGACAACAAAAAGGTGATTAGAGTAAAATAAGTGTTTAGAACCAAGCTAAATGTTAATGGTTCGATTAATAAACTAAAAGCCAAGTTGGTGGTAAATGGTATGCTCAGGAGCATTGTATGGACTTCTTAGAACTTTTTCTTTGAGTGGTATTAGACACAACAAGATTGCTTCTGGCTCAAAGAGCTCAACAGAAATGGAAAGTTCATTAACTAGATGTCAAGTCTGATTTCCTAAATGGATATTTGAAATAAAAAGTTTATGTTGAATAACTAGAAGGCTTCATCGTTGAAGGATGTGAACAAAAAGTTCATCAGCTTAAGATGGCATTGTATGGCCTAAAGCAGGCACCTAGAGTCCGGTATGACAGAATCACCTTCTATAGATCGAATTTATAATAAGTCATAGTGAGCCTACATTATATGTAAAGAAATTGGTTGGAAACCTTCTAATTTTTTCTCTATTGGTTGTTGTGACAAGCATGTAAAAGGTTTCAAGAACCAGGCAGAAGTTGTGTTTGATATGAAAAATCTAGGAGAAATGACATATTTCATTGGAATGGAGGTCTATCAAAACTCAGAAATGCATTTTTATAAGCGAACAAAAGTACTCCTTGAAAGTGTTAAAGAAGTTCAACATGGAGAGCTATAAACCTGCAAATCCTAGAGAAAAGCTTTTCAAGGCTAATGGAAAAATTACAAGTTTTTACTGGAATTTGGCGGGATGTCTGTTATATTTATTAGGAATAAGGCTAGATATTACATTTGCTGTGGGTTTACTAACCAATATTATGCACTGTTGCAACATTATAAATTTCAAGGTTGGAAAAAAGCACTGAGATATGTTAAAAGAATTGCAGGGTGTAGAATTTGGCTTTTGAAGGCTGAAATCATTGAACTTATAGGTTATACAGATAATGATTGGGCAGGTTCAATAGATGACTTTAAAAGCACCTCAGGGTAGTTATTCACACTTGGCCGTCGCTACTTTTCACTTGCTCCGTCAATAATAGAGGTGATAAAATAAATTCAAATCTGAAAATTTATCTGAAAAAATTCAAGCCTGAACCCGATTTGATCAAAAAGTCAATGGCTGAAACTCAAAAAAATCTAAACCCGAATAGCCTGAATCCGAAATAACCCAAACCCGAAATAACCCGAACTCGAAAGAACCCAAACTCGAAATGACCCAAACCCGAAAAAACCCAAACCTGAATTTAATACTAAAAATAAATATGAAGAAATTATAATTAAATAATTTTTTATAAACCAAAAACTTTAATAATGAATTTTATTTTAATATTCTTTTAATAATTTAATTAAATATTAAAAACGTAATTTATATTTCAAATATGATTAAACTTGCTCATGGGTTGAGCTAGGCCACGGTCCAAATGCTTTTAAAATCTCAATCTCAGGCTTTTATTTAATGTGCCCAAACCTATCTATTTAAGCTAAAATTACTGTTTATTATATTAAAGAATGGTTTTTATTAATATTATATATATTATAATTAAATTTAAATAAAATATATTAATTTGAAATCATTATTTCAAGTTGGGTCAAGTTAGTCTGATATAAAAAATATGAGAAGCTGGGCTAGACCTAATTGGACTGAGTAGGTAACCCGACCCTTGAATAGGTCTATATATCATAAAATATTAATTTATCAAAAAGAAAATCATATCATGAGTTTTGAAAAACATTGTTAATAAAGGATACCGTTTATCATATTTTTTTTAATTTTATTAGTTAAACTCATTAAATATTGAGAGTTTGTGCATGTTAGTAGTAAAATTTTAAATTCTTCT
>JAQSVH010191937.1:0-17551 GCA_029448705.1 Adansonia digitata | reverse complement strand
AATGAATATATAAATATGTAAATTAACATATTAACTTGAAAATATTAAGAATAACAATATAAACATAAACATACATAGACAGCAAAATTAATATTTCATCAACAACAATAATATTTCATTAAAAAAATCAAGCTTTAACTACAAAAAAGTAAATATAACAACAAATATATAGAAAATTGATCATTGTCAACATGTTAGCCTTTCAACATGGATGAAAGTCTGTAAGCTTAACATGTTTTTGACTCACGACAAAGAAGTAAAATGATTGACATAAACAAAAATGACGAGATTCATGGATGAAATTACCTAAAAAGCATGAAAACTTAAAATTTCTTGAAAATTTCTAAGAAAAATGGCTGAATTTAGCTATGGAAGGCATTTGTTATTTAAGAAAATTCTCCATAGTTTTCCAAGGTGGGGTGACGGCAAGAAAAATGGTGGTGGGTATATGGCCGAAAGTTTCCTTAGGTTTTTTCTAGGAAACTTTCTTTTTCTATTTTATTTTTATTTATTTTTTTGTTTAATATTAATTCGCTTTAATGTAAATTGGTTTTGATTTGATTTAAACTAATTGCTTTTGTCATTTAGTGGATTATGTCATGCATGACATCACCAAAGTCTAGATAATTTTGAAAGATATTTATATAATCTATAAAATTATACAGTAAAAATTAATTAGAATGATTAAATTGTAAAAATTAGAAATTATGAATTTGAAACAAAATTTCATATGATTAATTTAATTTAATCTAATCATAAAATAATTTTTTAATTTATAGAAAAAACATTAAAAGTAACAAACTTGTAAAATTTTATGAGAAAAAACCTTTATCAGAAAAAATTATTATATGTAAAAAAATGCAAAACTCATAAAATAAATTAAAATTTTCAAAACAGATTTAATATGATTTAAAAAATAATATTTAAAAAATTTTAAAAATTATAAACTCAGAAAAATCTTACTGAAAAAAATTTATAAGTAGAAAACTCTGTGCCTCGGTAACAAAAAAATTCTAAAACTCATAAAATAAATTAAAATTTTAAAAAATATTTTTAATATGGATTAAATAATAATATTTAAAGAAATTTAAAAATTAGAAACTCAAAAAAAATCTCATCAAAAAATTTACGAAGTATAAAACCTGTATTTTGGTAACAGAAAAAAATTCTAAAACTCATAAAATAAATTAAAATTTTCATAATTGATTTAATATAGATTAAATAATAATATTTAAATAAATTTAAAAATTATAAAATAAGAAAAATCTTCCCAAAAAATTACAAAGTAGAAAACTTCGTATTTTGAAAATAAAAGAATTTTAAAAGGAAAATGCAAAATTGATAAAAATAAAAGTAATTTTCCTAAATTGATTTAATATGAATTAAATAATAATATTTGAAGAATTTTAAAAATTATAAACTAAGAAATCTTCTAAAAAAATTTACGAAGTAGAAAAATCTGTATTCTAAAAATAGAAAGAAAATGTAAAACTTACAAAATAAAATGACTTTTGAAAAAACTGATTTAATGATAATTAAATGAAAATTTTTAAAGAATTTTGAAGTTGAAAACTTGAGAAAATTCCTCCATAAAATTTTACAGATAAAAGAAAACTCATATTTCAAAACTGAGAAAATTTCAAAAAATACATTAAAACTTATATAAATAAATTAAATAAGATATATATAATCCAGATATTAATTTACAAAATAGTAAAGATGAAATCCATAATTCGAAATAATTTTACAAAAAAAATTACGAGGATAAAACTCGCAATACTGTGAAAATTTTAAAATTAGTCACAAAAATGGACAACCTGACACCCTGTGATAAAATGCCAATATGAATTTTTTCTTGAATATTTTTTATTTTTTAGAGTATATATCGGCATAAATACCATATAGTATTGGTACAATTATACAACAGTCAACCTCCCAACTTTAATAAAAAACTCTTTAAAAATTCCTAAAAATAAGAAATTTGACCGCAATATAATTCATAGAAAAAAAATTTTCAAAATTTTGACAAGAAAACATAAAAAATAATTTTTCTCTTAAATATCTGTCCTATATATCTGAAATTAAATATCGAAGTGTGATTCATTTTTTATCGCGTGAACTTGTAGCCATTTAACTATGAATAAAAAGGTTTTGAGAATGTCTGATTCATCTGAAAAAGATCATTCCAAATGAAGGTTGCTGTTAAGTTCTCAATCTTAGATATTCAGGATTATTAAAATGGAAAAAGGGAATCTGAAAGAAATTAGGTGTCTACAGTGGAGAGGCTTTGAATATATTTTCTAGGTGTTATGCTTTAGGTTATTTCTTATTTTATTGTTTTAAGTGTTTGGAATTAGAAGATATTTTAATTTGTATGCTTAAGACATGTATAGATGATGTTTTTGTTTAATTTTTATGCTTTATATTTTGTTGTTTAATGTTTTCCATTTATACATGCATCAAAAATATTTTTTTCTCTTGAAATATATATTTTATTATTTAACATATATATATATATATATATATATAAACAAGAGATATCGGATGCGGCGAGGCGGATGTACCCAACATCCATAGAGGTGGCAATGGTATTGAAAATTCAACGTCCACACGGGTAGGTGGTGGTGCTGAGCAATCCATCAGTAAGGCAGAGGTGGATTCTGCAATATATGCCATCGCTTCACTCCATTGTCATCTTTGTGAATGTTGGATATGAGTACGTATATAATGTATATTCATTTTTTAAAAATTATATATAATTATATTACTTACTCATATTTAAATATGTTAAAAATAAATATTAAAAACATTAATTACGATAGCAAAAATACTAAATTTGTGATAGGTAGAGTTTTCATTGATCTAGCTGGGCCTAAGGATGATATTAACATTTTACATAGTTGCCCAAACTTGGCATGATCAAAATTGTAATCTTCAATTTCTGTAAAGGCCTATCGATATTCGTAAATAAGTAGCCTAAGCCTATTTATGTCCCATGTAATATATTGTTTCAATTTCTTTTTAAAAATAAGTTTTTTTTAGCTTAATCTTTAGTAATTTAATAATTTGTTATTAAATTTTAAAATATAGATAACTTAGCATGACTTTAATTTTTACATTATAATATTATATATATTCTTAATATGATATAAATTACATAATCTATAAAGAATAATTATCTTATATAAAAAGGGATGCGTATCACTCTACTAACTCTACTTTCCGCCACCGATGTATAAGATAAATATCCAATATAAAAATAATATATTGTATAATTAAAAAATGACATAATTATCTAATATAAAAATAATATATATTATATAATTGATCTTAAATATTGAAACCAAAACCTAACTCATTTTTTAAATGTACCTTATTTTATTATCCAACCTATTTAAATAATATTTTGTTGAAACCCTTTCAAATATTTAATGATTCTCAATCTTAGAATGATAACCTACCCCATTGAATACCTCTTGCAATGGGGAATGAATATGGTCATTTTCGCAAATTTATTTATTACTCAAATGTAAAGAAAAATTTCTAAGATTTTCTTGCCTAACATTTACAACCACTAATTAAAAATTACTTAATTATTATTTTTAAAAAAAATTATTTAATACATTTTTATTAAATTTAAAATTCCCCCAATTGTATTTTTATTTTTACCAATACCTAATAACTAAATACGTCAAAAGTAGGTCAAATTTGATCTTAAAAAAAGTTTTTGTAAATTCAACTTTATTCACTTGAGCCAAAATTATTGTTTAATAATAAAAATAATATTTTATTTAAATTTAATTATATAAATATTAATGCAAAATATTTTTAAAAACAGAATAAAAAATAAAATAGATTTTTAAATTAAGAAAAAAGATTAAAAATTTTAAGCAGCACCCGAACGCATAGACAAATTTGCCGGTCACATTGCTTAACATTTTTCAATTTTGTGTTGGGTATGAAAAAAGTCAAAAGAAAGTCACATTCTTTTATTCCCATCAAACAGACAAAAAAATATATATTTCTGTATGAGAATCTTTTATCCTTGTATTGCACTATATCCGATATTTTTTTTCTAGGACAAATAGACACAAACTTCTAATCTATTTGGTTGATTCAGAAAGAATTACAACAAAAATGTTTGAAATCAATGTTTTTTTTTTTTTCCCCCCATTTTCCAGCCTTTATTGTAAGAGTAACCACTATTTTTTCTAGGACAATATCTTTCATCTTGGAGAATTAAAAAAAAAAAAACATTACTAAAATGAAAGGTGCCTAAGGAATCATTTTTGAGCGACAATATCTAAAAGCTTATAGGCTTTGATTAATCTAGCTCGAGAGATACTGAGTTCCCACAATAGGAGTAGAGCTCTCTCAACGGATGTGTTTTTATACACAAAATTTAAGCCCGAAATTTTACTTAAGAAAAAAAGAAGTATATACCCCTTCAACCAACCACCTTTTGCTGCCTAGAAAATCATTTGAAGATAGTAGATTAGGATTATACTACTTTAATCATCTATTAGCAATTGAAAATTGAGATAAAAGTGGCATAAATTCTAACTTTTCTTTTTACGTTGTACATATTTTATACAATACATTTTATAAAATAAAAAAAGAATAAAATTATATCAATATAAAATTAATTAATTTTATATTTTTCTATAATTTTATGTACAAATCAATATTTTAATAAATCGATAATTAAATTTAATAATATAATTTTATCCGTCGTAATATAAAGTTTAAAATATTTGATATTTCTATCATATAGGTCTTAAATATTTTTTAATGTATATTTTTTAATCAAATTTTATATCAAACAAATAATTATGCATTTTAAGTAATTTGAAACTTAATGCTCTAATGCTCTACATGAATAATTAAATAAATTCATCTTCTATAAGAAAAAACCACTTAAATTTTATGATGACATGGTATTTTTAATGCAAAATTTCTATCCTTAAATTTGTTAAATGAAAAATCAGATAATAATTAATTAAACATTGATCATAATTAACGTTTTAGTAAGTTTTAACCTGCTGCATGTGACAATGCCAGCAAAGTCAAAAAATAATAATAAAAATAATAAAATAAAGCAAAAATAGTCTTTCCCTTCCTCTTACGCTATTTAACGCCAAAACAAACAGTGTAATTATAGATTTTTTTTTTCTCCCTTAATCTAGTTCACTGTAAATAAAATAGTTTTTTTCCTTAAAAAAAAAAGTTATCGCAACAGGCAGCTTGTCAGATATTAGGGTTTTTAATACCCTTTCACAGGGCAGCCCATAAATTCCCCTTCCAGTTAAGGTTCCAGACAATGGTATGGAAGTTTCATTTCATTTGATTGGTACCCGTTTATTTATTATTTATTTTCCATGTAGTTTTGTAGAAAATAATGGAGGGATTTATTTTTATGTAGACTTAACTCTTTTTTTTCTTTCTTTCTGGGGTTATTGGACTACTGGCGTTGGTTCTTTTAATAGTGCCAAGTTTTAATTTCTTTTTTTTTGGTCGAAGCGTGGAGCTTTCAATTGATCTGTTGATGGGTATTTGCTAGATTCTAATTTGGAATCAGGATCTGAAAGATCAACTTTTTATTTGTGCAACTCTTTTTGCGATTTTAGCTAGATTTTGGTGGTTAAACCTGGAGTCTTGGTCGACTTCCTTGATGGGTTCTTTGGGATTTTGTTTTGAAATATGGACTAGAAAATATCACTTTTTTCTTCATTTTTAGTGACATGCAAAATTGAGATGGTTTTTTTTTTTTTTATCCTTATTGGTTTTGCTTAGGTTTGGATATCAGTAATTACTTGAAGTGTAAAGAGTAGCGGAGAGCTCGTTTCGATTTTTTGGAGGAATTGGTCTTGAAAAATGGAAGATCAAGAAGTTTTGCCCGATAAATCCTCTGTATCCTTAGTTAGGGAAGTCAGAGTAGAAGAAGAAGAGGAGGACTTTCGTAGCTGTTGTGAAGATGAGGAGGTATGGAAGGAAACTGAACAAGCGGTAAAGGAAGAACAAAAGGAAGAGCTAGATCAATTTGCAGTGAAGATGTTCTTCAAGGGCATCTCTTTATCTGAGATTGGAGACTCTAGTTCTGGGTTTTCAGGAATTGGGGTGGTCATGGAGAGAGCAGCGGATAGCCCTGTTATTCAAGTGCAGAAAAAGCTTGACTTTTATGTGGAGGAATCTGTGGCTGATTATTTAGCATTAATGGATGGTTTGACAGAGGCTTTGCAGAATAAAATCCACAGTGTCTATGCTTTTACTGATTCTGCATTGTTATACGATCAGGTCAGTGAAGACCGGCATCCTCATGATGTTCTAGATATCACGTTAAAGATTACCTCGCTTTTAGGACACTAAACCTTCCTATAATGTGAAGTTTCATTTTTGCTTTCTTATGTCTGGCTGCATCGTAAAAGCTTATTTATCTTTTCATCTGAAGAGCTGCAGGTTCGCATCTACCAAATCCAGTGTAGCCCTTTTGTCTATATTTTGAAGTTATAGAACATGACTGTTACTAATTTTTACTATCTATGGAATATGGATTGTAGATGAAGTATCCTGAAAATTCGGGTTCTTTAAAGCTAGTGCTAAAAACTCACTTTCTGGCAACTTTTATCTGTTTAATCATTAAATTGACTAAATGCAGACTGTGTTTCCAAATATTTATGTCTTAATGATGAAAAGTTTTCATCATCTCTGTAATTGTTTAACTTGGGCAAACAATTAGTGGTTGCTTATGATGAATTACAGGAAAATATGCATAATGATTGTTTTCGTGGATATTTGTATATCTGAAGATCATTATCTTTGGTAACTCAAATAGCTCTCATGTTTGAACAATGCCTTACTGACATGAATTACTGACAGATTACATGTGAGGAGAAACTTGATAATCCACTTTTGATGGCACTGAGGGAAAGAGTCCTAGAACAGGCCTGTAATTTGGAAGAGTTTGTTCTGAAACTTGCTCCAAGCATCAATCTTTTGAGGCCATTGCAGCTAGCCCAAGTGGCAATAGGAGTCATTTCTTCTCCTGCCAGGTGGGATAAATCATTTGAAAAATGTTCTATCTGTTGTGAGGACAAGCCATCGTTGATGATGATCACCATGAAGTGTTCTCATAAATTCTGTTCCCATTGTATGCAAACATATATAGATGGTAAACTGCAATCATCCAAAGTCCCAATCAGGTGCCCCCAGTTAAGATGCAAATATTACATCTCCATTGCTGAGTGTCGATCTTTTCTTCCACTGGCTTCATATGAGTCTTTAGAAAGAGCTCAAGCAGAAGCAATCGTTCTTCACTCAGATGGAATCTACTGTCCTTATCCAAATTGTTCTATCTTGCTTGATCCTCGTGAATGCTTGTCAACTGGGGCAAGCTCTTCTAGTCAATCAGACAATAACTGTGTTGAGTGCCCAGTTTGTCAAAGGTTTATATGTGTGGAATGTGGAGTTCCATGGCATTCATCACTGAGTTGTGATGAGTATCAGAACCTCCCTCTTGAGGAAAGAGATGCGGCAGACATTACCTTGCATCACTTGGCACAAAACAAGAGGTGGAAACGATGCCAGCAGTGCCGTAGGATGATTGAACTTACTCAGGGTTGCTATCACATGACATGCTGGTAAGATCCATCTTCTTGTAATAGTGCTCTGTTCTTGCAAAGAACTTGGCTGGCATTGATTAAATAATGACCAGATTGAACTTTCACAGATGAAATTATTTGATGCCAATCTCCTTCCTGCGTCCGATATATATATATATATATATTATAATCGGTTGCAGTTTTCTTGTTTTCTACTAGGGCACAATTTTAATTGCTGCACCTGACTCTAGTAATAGGCCATGTAGCTTTTGCCAAGGATCTAATCATAGGATCACCCATATGATTAGACTACTTTGAATGGTAGCTTTATTAGCTGCCCCATGATATAAGTTATAACGAAGTCATCCATGACTTGGTTAAGGGAGTTGCTCATCCTTTGATTTAAGCAGTTATGTATGTCTGTGTCCAGCTGTTGTTTGTTCACATGTCAATAAGTGTATCTGTATGTTTTGCACACACATGCAACTTAGTCGGATATTAACTTAATTTATTATGGTTGGAGGTTCTTGAAACCAAATTTGCTACCATCTCTCCTTTTCACGTGCTGGTATAAGTTCTGTTATTCTTGTGGTGCTGAATACAGGGATGGTCAACAGACCTGTCAATGTGCCTTTTGGAATGAAGAAAACTCTGAAGACTTGGTCACCCATTCTGTCCAAGAATTAGAACAATGGGCATGGGACACTTTCAATTCACTCCCTATGATCATGGATGCATATTCAGATCAAGAAAGGTCGCAGCTGGCACTAATCCAAAGGTTCCTTGCTGGGCGTTTCAGTCTGAGTGACCATCATCCAAATCAATCCCCACCCTCCTGTACAGATTCCTATGTAGATGCCATGAAGGACCTCCATCAGCTTCCTTGGCTCGAGAGATTTGTCTCTGTCATGAGTGACAACTACTATGAAGACTATATCCAGTGAAGCCAGTGTAGATCATTCAAATTTTAGGTAATAAGTTGCATATCATTCCAACAAGGTTTAAAAGAGTAAAGATTTTCTCCTTCTCACTCTATTGGCTCCGTTTTCATTTACACAAAATGAGATCAGCACTTCTTACACTTGAGTAGTTCTTGTTAGTCATTAACTACATGCTGGTTGATAAGATACCCTAAAGGTCTTTGCATAAAATTAGGGGGAAGATTCTCTGCATGATAGTTGCTTTTTTCTTGGAAGAATTCTTGGAAGAAGAGAAGGATAATAGGGTAAACATATTAGTAATGTCATCAAACTGAAAGAAAGTTAATGAAACAAATCTTTCATTTTTGACAACACTCTCTCTCTTATGAATGTGACATTTAGCAACTTGACCTTATAATTAGAATACTGTTTTTTTTCTCCCTTTAAACATCTTCAAGTTTTTACAGGTTGTGTTGTTTATTTCGTATATTTTACACGTCGTAGATTTTTAATTTGTAATAATGAACATACATAGCCTTCAGAGGTCGACCGAGCAAGACTTGGAGACCGAGGCAAAGTGAAGCCACATGCAATTTGGCCATCCTGTAGGGATCACTCTCTACAATAGAACACCCGTCAGGTGTAAGGATTTATCTTACACAGAGATGAGAATATGGGACTACAGTTAATTAATTTCTCGGAGATCTTCAACTAGTATAAGATAGTATTTCTGCTGCGTACCATTCCAACGTTCTTTGGCTCGATTATTTGGCTTCACATTTTATTGAGGCTACTCATTTAATAGTAGAAATTGGGCTAAATGTTTCAATTTAGGATTAAAACCTTTGAACTGTTGTATGTCTCTAGCAAATAAGGGATTTGGCTCCGCTCCTCACCGGTATGAGAAGTGGGGTGTTAGAGGTGAGTGCATGTTTAGATTTTGCCGCGACTTCTGCATAAAATCGATGGTTGATAAATTGCAACATTTAACAACCAAAACAATATCAAGTTACTGCCAACGGTGTTGTCTCTCGATGCTCTAAATCTAGACGTGCACGGCCTTATCCTGTCTGCTTAGAAGCTTTTTTTTTTTTTTTAATGTATAATGTATTTTCAGTGTGTTGGCACGTGCACTTGCATGTGCGTTTTGAGTAGCTCATCCAGTTGTTTTATGCATCCACTTCTGTATTTAACAGCAAATGAGATTCCATTGAGTCGTTGACGATAGGCTGTACTACTAACGCTTCGAAACAAATCCATCTTCAGACTAAAGAGTCTTCTCCACGTTTCACGTAAAAATCAACAAGTCCATGTTCCTCAAAGCTCAAATTCTGCAATAAGATGCTCCGCCAATATAAAAATTTTGGATTTTGTTTCACTGTCTTTTTATTACAGTCAGGCCGTCGAAGACCCGAAAAATGATATCATTAGCCTTTTGCATGTCATCTAGATGTTATCCAATTAAAGTTATCTATATCAATTATTTTTTTCACATCAACTTTTTTTAATATTATACAAAAATCTTTAAAGTTATTTAATAAATAGATGATGTGAAAGAGATAAATGACATGGATAAATTTAATTGGATGAGATCATAAATAACGTGATGAAAAGGACTCATAGTATAATTTTTTTTTAAGACCCTTGGTTTTTTTTTTTTTTTTTTGAGTGTATACATGACCTCAACAAACAGATATTATTCCATGTTAGCAAGCAAACGATGTGGAGAGTGATCAAGACAAAAGAGGAATTGGCAATGAATTGACCTATTACTATTGAAACAATAGTGAACAAGAAAGCAATGTAAAGCCTAGTATTTGAATGTCAAACTTATTTTTAAATTAAATTTAATTTATTTATATAATTATTTTTAAAATATAATATTCAATAAATTTAATTTTAAAATTATTTATGATATCTGTTACTTTATTTAAAAGAATACCGGCCTAGTATTCATCAAACAAACGGTAAGCAATAATTTAGACAAGATATTAAAGAAGAAGGAAGATTAGAATACAACTCATCCCATCATAATTCATAATTGAATTAAGCGGACTGAGCTTAAAAGAATGACCAGCGCCGCCAATGTTGGACCTACATAAAGATAAAGACAGGAAATAAAAAATAAAATAAAATACTAATTCTTTGCTTGTAAGTGAAGGCAACAGAGGGTGCTGATTCACTTCACCTTTCCCCTGGGTTCCAATCCATGAATAGCGGAAAGAACAGAAAGAATGATCAGTAACTAAACTAAAGCAAATGACCCAATAATTCTTGTCTATTGGTTAGGGGGAAGATCATTTGGTTTGACAAAACTTGAAACCTAAGTAATTGAAGATTAAGACTATATATAGCATTAGTTTGGATGTAATCCTACAAGAAGAATAGTAGAAACTTGAAACACTATCTTTTCATTTGTCAATAGAGACCTAAATCAAGTAACCAAATAAAGTTTTGCCAGCATATATGCCAAAAAATGAACGAATTTATGGACAATGGCTTCATAGCGAATATGTGGTCTATGAACATGCCATATATTTGTATATATATAAATGAAAAGTGAGTCAAACACCAAAGTTATAAAAATGAAAAGCTGTGCCTACTTTAGTATTCAACTGTATCTTGATACTCTCCTATCGTTTTTCTTGACATTCACCAGCAGGACGAATTGGATTCAAAAATGACGAACATGCAGTGATAATGCCACCTGCAACTGAGGAAGTGCAGCAACAAGCTTCAACATGAGATGGCATTAGAACCATAACTAATTGCTTTGAGACTTGAATCAGACAGATTGGTCATCCATTTCTGAGGACCATTTGATTCCCCCGGTATATTATATGCATAAGATGGCCACCGAACATCGATGTCACATGAGCTTGTGATGCCCATCCTGATCATCTTCTGTGTTCTCTCGAGAACTATAAGGCTAGAAAAAGTCGAAAAACTGTTGCCTACAAATACATCAGCTCTTGAGCACACCTCATAGTCGATTGCTGACTGAATGAGATATGGATGCTTCTTGTAAATTCCATCAACCCCTAATTTCTTCTTATCAAAAGGAAGCAATCCTTCCTTCCAACCACCCAATATTGAAGAATCATTAAGGAGGTGATCGGCAACAGCAAGATAAACAACAGTGGGAGATTCTAAGCTGACAATGTTACCCACTCTTTCCATAATTTCTTGCTTGCTACTGCAAATTTGGCTTATGCCTGATCTTTGCTCTAAGTTCTTACAGTGAATCATCCAGTCTATTTCTACCCTCATATGGACGGCTACATAAGGAGTGTGTGACGGTGAAGAACCCTCTGCATCAAAATTGTCTTGTACTGTCTCAGTTTTTCTCCTAAGCTTTCTTCCTATCCGCCTAATCTTGGACACAACTTTATCTGCTTCTTTTGCAATCTCATCAACCAAAACTAAGCACTCAAAGACCCTTGCATAGTCCTTAACAGGCCAATGATCATGCCAAAGAAACGGATTCTTTCCAACTATTCTAATCACTTCATGTCTATCAAGGGGACCTTGGCTGCTTTGCTTCAGCTGCTCCAGGTCTCTCTCAAGCGTCCACTTTCTTCCACTTCCCTTTCGGAGATCGTATATTTCTGTTTGGTTCTTAAGATTCGAGTGACGACTCAATCGCACGAACCCATTACAAAGTGAATTAAACCTTTCAAATTGAAAGACTTTATCAAAGGAAATAGGCTGCAAGCGTTCGATTTCCTTGTAGAAAAGAGAAGCACTTAAACTCGGCATCAAAAGAGTTCGGTTCAGCATTCTAGCAGTTAGACAAGCTCTTGCAAATGCAATCTTCTGATTATTTAGTCCCCACACAATTTGGGGAACCTCCAAAAACTTATCTCTACGAATCCATTCATCGGAGTCCAACAATAAAGAAGGGCTTAGGATCAAGTCTAGGTTATCCCATTTAATCACATCATAGCCAGAAAATGAATGGAGTGAGATAGCTCTGAAAAACAGAGCAATGGTGACCAAAACAAGACATTTGCATATTACAGAAGTCAAATGGCAGCCAAATAGCCTTGAAAGCTTACAGTTCGAGGACAAGTCCATTTAAAATTCACAAAACTTTTACAGCCTTCTCATAACCAACCTCATTGAAAAGAGACCATAAGATAATTTAACAACAGAAGAATTAGCACATACCGAGTCCCATAATCATCATAACCTTGGAAATTGCAGGTATCTAGAGTTGAGAAGACACCAAAAAAAGGTCACTTTGACATCACCATCTGCGGAAGTCACGAAAGAAATTATCATCAGAAGCATGACAGAGCATGACAGAATTTGTTGCTTAATTAGCATAGGCGAAAAACAAACTCAATTCAAGTTTCAACTCCAAGGAGAAGAAGAAGAAAAGTAAAACCTTGGATGCGAAATGAAAGCAAAGGGAAAGGCCATACACGATATAAAAGAGTTCAAATAAGATTTTTTTTTTTTTTAAAGGAAAAACAAATGAAACACATAAAGAAAAAGAGAGCCAAGAGATAATCCAAAGGAAAATACGCATAATGCAAAAACCAAAAGCAATGTTTGAGAGAGACAAAAGATGATACAATCAGCCAAAGGTTTTACCTTGCTTTGACATCTGCATTTTCCTGCCACAAGAAATCCGCATAGAGACCAAAGAAACCTTAATTCCGAGAAAGACCCAGGATGGAAAAAGACTAACAAAATTTAAGCAAGGAAAGAGAAAATGATGATCATGCACGAGAAAGAATCCACAAAAGGCTGAATTCACATGAACCAAAAGAAAGGCTAACCCATGGCCATCACCATCATATGACAACTAAGAAAGCCTCCATGTATCAATAGATGATTAAAAAACACATGTCCATTTTCTTTTTATTATATTTCACTAATAATAATATAAAAAAAGGAATGAATTGAGGACAATAATAAATGTTGGTAAGGCGGGTGGGAACTGGGAATCTAGTGGGTACAATTGCGGGAAAATAGCAAACAGAAAAAAACTGAAAAAGAAGGAAGTGCAAAGGAGTCAGAAGATATCAGTTTTTGCAGGCAGAGCAAAGGCTGTGATCATCGATAAATGCACTTTAACTGTCTCATCAGTCATCAGGGAAAAGCCAAAACAACATTTGATTTATTTGTTTCTCTTTATAACCTATATATATATATATATATGGAACTAATTCGGCTCGCGATCTATCACTCGGAATTTGAGATTTAATTTTTTTATTGCAATAATTTAAAATTTGTGTTCTAATTATTAATAATGTTATTGGCCTTTGTACTTTCATAAAAATATAAATTTAATTTTTTATAATGATTTCAAAATTTTTTAATTTTTATATTTTTAAAAATTTTAAATTTGAATACAATATTTAAAATCTTAAAAGATAATTAAAAGTAAATACATTATAAAAAGATTTCATCATATTTATATTAATATTTAAAACAATAATATTATTAAAATATTATTTTATTAATATAAATATTAAAAATATTTATATTATTAAAATAATAATATTGTAGTTGATTTATAAGATATACTTGAATAATATCAATAAACCGAAAAAAAAATTAAACCCAAACACTAAAAGAGATTAGAACTTCAAAGACAAAATTAGGGCAAAAATTATAGGTAGACTTATTAAATGATAAAATTTTACAAATATGCTAATAAATTACGTGAAAATAAATTTTATATTATAGTGGCTTCAACAATTATATTGATAAAGCTCACCAGAAAAGTAATATTAAAGCGACTGCACCACACTTAACCCTAAAAATGGATTATGTTTAAGCTCTATTTGTTTTGTAAAAAACAATTTTTATATTTTATAATGTTTATTTAACAAAAAATTGACTAGCGAATAAAATTTATTTATAGATTAACTAAAATAAAATCTCTTTTTTGTAGATTATCTTTCATAATTTCTAGAAAAATTGTTATCTATCAAGAAGGATGCTTGCCTACACATGAATCTAATTTTACTCTTAAACATATCTGGACATGATTTTCATACTTGAACTTAACTTAATTATTATGTTAATAAAAGTAGCTTATTTAATTTTAATTAAAAATTATAAAAATTTAAAATAAAAAGTCTTTAATATTTTTATTTTTATTTTAAATATTTTAATATTTTATATTAAAAATATCTTTTATTATTTAAAAAATAAATATTTATGATAATATAATTATTTTAATAATCTTTTAATAATATGAATATTTTAATTATTTTTAATATTTTCTAAGGTTAGACCCAAAATCGAAATCTCCAAAAAAAAAAAAATACATGCACAAAAAGTTTTAAAAAATCATTGTGAAAGGACAAAGAATGCCTTTTATATAAGTATGAGAACTAATATCAACATTTAACTTTTCAAATCAAAAAGCCACATGAAAAAAAACAATTGATTTTCATCAATTGACAAACAATTTTGCTAACTAAATTCACCACCTAAATAAGATCAATGCGGCATTAATAGATCAATATCCACGGCAGCAAACTAAAAGTGAATTTGTTATTAATTAAATGAAAAATTTTAAACTTATATAATAAAAAGATTCAATTTATAAAATTATAATAAACATACTAAATTTTAAAATGTTTGAGTAAGTACAAAAACAGCAAAAGTATTAGAGAGAAATGTCCAAAATGTGAAGCTGAATTATAAATGAAAAATTGAAAAGGGAAAATACCATTTTTCTTTGTTTTATTCAGAAATAGTCAAATCATCTGATTGCCAGTTGGGACCCCCGTGCAGGTGTCTGTACACATCCCCCGTGAATTCTGAGTTGGAAGTTGAACACTTCAAATGGTTAAAAGTTAAAAGCTTTTTCGAGATTGCCAATACTGCCCTTTCTCAAGAGTTCTTTTGCTTTTTTAAGGACTGTTTTAAGAAATATTTTTTTAAATTATTATATTAATTAGATAAGATTAATAAGGGTGATGTTGATTCAATCCGATTGTGCACTTGAGGTTTATATTATCTTTTATAGGAAGAAGGTGATCCTGTCTGCTACTAAAACGTAGAGATTAGGTACACCAAGATGAGATTAATTAATAATTGATTAGTACAAGATTAACGTTAACTTCTGTGTAAAGTATAGCTTAGTTGCAAGTTGAAATGAAATTCCCAACTTTTGGATTAAGATTTTTATTTAATTAATTTATATAATTATTTTTTTAATAAAATCACATTACGTATAATAAATTTAAAATTTAAATTTTAATATTTAATTTTTTTTATATTGAACTTTTGGAATTGGACAAAAAAATGTTTATTTAATGCTAACTTGTTGGTAATCTCCACTTGAATTAATTTAAATGTTAGGAATCAAATTCATATTTTGTAAGGTACCATAGCTAGTGTAGTTTTGGTATTGTCAGAGCGAGGGGTACATTGTAAAATTTGGACGAAAATTATTTAATTCTGTCACGTTTATTTGGAAGTTTCAATTTCAATATTTTATGTTTGGTTACATTTAAAATTTTAGTTAGCATACTATTTTCAATTGTGATAATAATGTGAATTACTTTAGATTTAAGACAAGTGACTCGGATTCAATGTCAAGGTCCAAAAAATAGGGTTAGGAACTATTTATTATTTGGGTCCATTGTTGAACACTCATGATTGTTTGTAGGGATCATTATTTTTACCATTTGAATTTGATTTAAGGATTTTGCTAATTAAAATTTTAAAATATTTTTTTAAATTAGTTATTATAATAATATTTTTTATTAGACATGATAATGGGTACTTAATATGTTGATTCTCAATGCATTAAAAAAATATACTTACTTTATATAATAATTTAAAAAATATATTAAAAACACTCAAAAGTTTTCCATTAATAAGTAATTGTGTACTACTTGCATTGATTGTCATTAAAAATTTTCTGCATTTAAATCTCATTTGTAGAGATAGTTTGTAACATAAATGCTTTTTTTTTTTCACTTGGAGAGAAAAAAATAGTAGATAAAACCTAGTTACATTTAAATCAAGAACATCTCTGTAGTTTAAGAAGAATTATCTTTAAATCCAATTAGATAATCCTCCTCTATTATTGTTATCCAAACTATGAAATGATAAGGAAAAAAACCCTTATCTAATTTATTAATCCAATTAGATAATGCTCTAATCTTTTAAATTAGAAATGAGATGAATCATATTCATAAAAATTGGATAACAAGAATGATTATTAAAAAAAGATTTAAATTTAAAAATAATTCAATATCAGATACCAAGATGATGAAACTATCCCCTTTATAAAGGAAAAATCAAAATGATGGGGTGAGTATATATCTGTAAGCAGAGTATTTTGAAGTTATGCACACATATCAAAAATAGGATGATGTAGAAAAATGGAAATACACTTCGCGGGGAATAGAGCAATGTCCTTTCATGGGGTTAGGGTAAAAAGAAAAGATGCTTTAGATTTTGGTTGCTTAGATGGCAAGCGCTAGTGGACCGTTGAAAGAATGGGAAAGGACGGCCCTAAACAAGGACGCACATAAGAGGACATTTTATCTTACTACTCCTCGATAGCTTTAAGTAGCATGGACAAAAGTTTTGAATCGAAAACGATGGGTGTCCACATGTGAGTGCTGCTGTCCATTTTCGGATGCTGCCAATATAGATGGGCGCACGCTTGTAAGTTGAGGTGACAATTGGGCATGTTCGAATTCGGGTTTGGTATGAATCATTTTAAATTTAAATTTTTTTAGATTTGAGTTCATTCGGGTTCGGATCAATTTGAGTTCGGGTTCGGGTTTGAGTATAGTTTATATTATTTTTTTATTTTATGTTAAATGTAATCACTTTTATGTAATTTTAAATTCTAAGCTAGGCACGAATTTGATCCCGTCTGACCAAAAAAAATCTTAGTTCGGTTCTATGGGTCTATCCATGGCTCGAAAAATTTTTGAATTCTAAGTTCAAGGCCGAATTTGTCCTAGCTAACCCATTTAAGTACAAATCATTGTTCATAATATTAAAAAGTTATTTTTATATGAATATTTACATATTTTATAATTA
>JAQSVH010191906.1:37802-48248 GCA_029448705.1 Adansonia digitata | reverse complement strand
GGCCATGATTGGATTTTTCCATTATCTAGTTTAATATACCACCAAGCCACTACCCAGTAAGGTTGTGCTAGAAGTAATGGATAAAGAGCTTTTCATCTTTCTCGTAGCCAACTATCTTTCGTAGGTACATTCAGACATGGACGGAAGGGTCGATGGTTCCACTATATTTTTCAAACTATGGAGCCTTAAACTTCAAGGGAATGACAAGGTTGGACATCAAAGACAGCGATTCTGCATTAAGAGCTCCAAACTTGTCACTCCCTTCAATAGCTCAGAGGCATTTTTCTAGTAGCTAGAATTTGTTCATTTTTTCTACAGTCATGGTGGACTTTTGACCTTCTATTTCTCTAGTTCCTCATGATCAAGGGTTATTGGATCAGCTAATAAAACTCTTGCTTGAACCCCTTGAGTACTAGGAATGAATTGACTTGTCACAATGGGATTTATGTAAATGACTGGCGGAGCCTGAGAGGCAGGCATAGGAATAGGTCACTGTTCTTGTCTAGTTTCCCTTTGTGTGGGTTCTGGATTATTAGAAAGGGGACTTTCAGTGTTCGGAGGATCGTTTCTTGTGTTGGCAGTGCTAGCTTGCCCTTTATCTTTCACAAAGGTTGTCATTAGTTCCATAAGTCTCACAATTTGAGTTTGCATTTAGCTTTGTTGATTGGTTTTTTGATTCTTTAACTATTAGCTCAAGTTGCTCAATATGAGCTCCATGATCACTCTCCATGATTTGTTTACGGCATCATGTGTTGTAGTGATACGAGATATTAGGTTTTGTTTTCCTGATTGACCTCGAAATCCCTTACACTTTTATGGCCCAATTCTCGTATTAGATTTTCACTTGAAAATGTATTTATTGATGAGTGTTTATAATGCCATGATGAGTTTAGATAATGAATGATTTATGCAAGTGTATAGAACAAAATAGTGAAATTAAATATACATATGCATTTAAGACAATTGATTCTTGGAATGGCTTCATCAATAATATCATTCATAGAGCCACAAAAAGGTTTTTTCTTGCAACATGATTACATCTGAAAATATCTAACGTGATTACATTATGTAATCACATGATCAAAAAAGCCTAAAAGTTGCTACTCATGATCTTCGATAGGTACAATGTCTCATCTTATAGACCTAGCTACCTCAATCATGCCGTCCACCTCTCGTTGAGCCATTTGAACTTGTTCAGTGAGGTGTTAATGTTGTACTTGGTAGTTCAAACATGCTTTGTTGATTATTGCTTACCATTCTAGTCTGTGTTGCTCAGAGGTCCTTGTTGGCTCATTGATATAACCTTGACGAATCTAGAGAGACTGCTCTAACTCCTAGATCCTGTGAGCGAGGACTTCATTTTTGACCCTGGCAACTTTTGCATCTAGTATTTGGGTCTCAAGTCTTTGATTTCTTCATTGGTAGGTGAAGGCAAAAGCGTGTGCCTTTGTGAATTTTTCTTTGGTGGTTCTGACTTCTTCCTTTTGCTGATTCATTTCATGATTAAGAGTGGCAACTTTTCGCTTCCCATTCGACTGATGTCTTGCCAACACGAAAGGACTTGTTAGCTTTTTAGAGTGCCACGTAATCCTTGGCTAGGCTTTGGAGGTCATCTTTGAGGCAATCCCTTTCTTTGATGACTCGATCTATTTCGCCACTCCTAAGATAGATATTCATCTTTAATTAGCCTTTTCCCTTTTGCCGTCAAGAGATTTCCATGCCAAAATATGCATTTTCTTATTTGATCTCCATCCTAAGTAGCTCAATCTCAGAAGGTGGCTCTTCTACTAGGATTTGAAGTATCCTGGAGTTGGGTGGTGGAAATGGGTCATTAATACAGTAAAGTCTCTATTCTTCATATCTAGGAGTGGTGGGGCTTCCTTTCGAGTATCTTTCCATACAATGAATCTTTTTCCAAGCTTGGAAAGTAACTAGACTTTTGCTTTATAATTAGGCTCTATATTTAAAATCCTAATGTCCAAACTCTTCGAAAAAAGAGATGAATTGATGGCACTGGAACTGACGCAATACTAATAAAGTCCTTATAATCCCAAGAGCGGTACACAAGTGTAGTCTCCACATTTATACACAATAGACTGAGGGAACACCCACGGGGCTCTCCACATGATTTCTTCCTCCTTGATGTTTCATAATTCCTCGACCCAATGCTTTTCTATCTTATCTTGATAACATTTTTCCTCTAATGCTATGGAAAGAGGACTGATCTTGAAGAAGAAATTTTTCCTGGCTTTAATTTTTCTAACACATAGATGACCTAAGAGCCATTTTTAGAGCAATGGGAAGCACCCAATAAACCTTCATGTTCTCGTTCTTTTATAAAAGCTAAGGGCACGGATGGTTTCAGCGATGATGGCAGAAGCAGGGTTGATGTTGCAACATAGGCGAGAAAAGAAATTTGTGACTACCGCCTCTGCATAACCTAAAGTCTTCAGGAATATAACGAGCCCATAGATTGCCAGAGCATAGATATCTTGAGCTTTCTTTTAATCTGAAAGATTTACCCTGGCCTCTTTCAAGCTAGCCCAAGAGATGTATTTGCTGCTTCCTTTTACCTTGACGTAACTATCAGCCCATGCCTCTATGGCCCCAAGAACTTGCTTCAACCTTTTCTTGAACGGAGGAGGCATTAGTGCTTTGTAGTAAATCCGGTCTAGCTTGGCCCTTTCTATGTTGAGCAGAGCTATGTACTTATCAATGGTAGGGACTAAATATTGTTGGTTAAAGGTGAAACATCAGTAGGCCAGATTCTTTAACTGTGCTGCTGCTCGCATCCAATCCAACTAAACTCGAAGTCAGAGAGCTATATCCTCGTACTTTTTAGTGAAGGCTTATTTCTCGTTGTTGTCCCAATTGCCCCAAATGTGTTTTAGTTCTCAACAATCATTTTGACAAAAATCGATCTTAATCTCTTCTTGCATTTTTGAGATATAATCAGGCTTTAAGATATCTTCGTCTTGATGTTGGCGACCTTCTGACCATGTTTTGACATTTTTAAAGGACTTAATAATGGAGATGAGCTATTGTTCCATAAATGATGCCCTTTGCTAAACATCAAATTGGAATAATTGCCCCAAAATGATGATAATCATGATAGCTATGATGAAATGATGCATATGCCAAGACAAAAAATGAAAGGAAAATGAGTTAGTGAAACGTATAAAAGACAAATTTAAGGAATTAAAGAATTTAAGAATATAAAAAAATTCATTACATGTCTCGACCAAGGTGGTAAGACAAGAAACAAGTAGCATATCAACATGTCAGGATGCAACTTGCCCTTTATGAGGTGATATAATATCTTATTTTGATAGAAAAAAATCGACCGACAGTAATATTCATTTAACACTGCTAGTACAGATGCGCGTTAAGCCGTGACTCAAATTGCATAACGGCTTACAGCATAAGACATTGTGAACAATGGTTTTTGCTCACCGTTACTTATTTAGACAAAGGTTAACCATCATTCGAGCGACACAACAACATGCCTTGATAAATGATAAAAATGCAGATGCTGGTAATAATTGTGCACTCATTATCACCTGTGTAATCATGGTAATTAAGAGTAAAGGTTAAGAATGATTCACCGAGTGACCCTATTCTCTAGGTGTTCTAGTAGCATTCTACTATGTTTTGACATGGTTTAGCTTGTAGGGCTCACTATAGGAGGTTTAAGTTGACACCTAAATAGGTATCCAAATTGCTCTTTCGTCCGATAAGGACAGTTGAGGCAACCCGATCCTAAGCCCATCGTGGGTTTGGCAAAATGAGTTTAATCCGATGGATGTATTTCCCTATGCAAATGTGAAGAATTATTCATGAGAGACATAGGTAATTCACATCCAGCAAGTTATTGCTATGCTTATGAGGAGGGTTACTCATGAAGGCAGATAGCTCACTTCCTCCAAATGATTACGTTATAACCTCACCATGGAGTTTGGAGAGAGCATATGCAAGTGCACAGTGTATGATGGGGAAATGATCAAACCTTTTTGCTTACTCCCTATTACCATTTTTATTAAACTGATGATATTCGAAAAAAAGACAATCCTAACAATCATGTTAAATAAAAGATTAGTTGACAAAACGAGAAAAAGGTCATAGTTAAATAATGACCAAAGATCGAAGGAACTGAGAACCTAGTAAGACACGGCTAGTTATTGGCCTAACTCTCTATACAGTCCCCAGTGAAGTCCCCAAACTATCGCAATGTACTTGGGGGTGGATCCTCGCGGATCTATGGGTGTGTATGACATAAAATATTTTTTGACTAGAAAATGTCTTCTTGATCGAGACTTTTCCTTTGCAACGTGATGATAATGAAAAAGTATAGATTCTCGACTCATGATATAGTGAGGGGGACCATAGGGTGAATCGCTCATCTTATTAGCCTCGGATGACCATCACAAAATGGCCAACGCTTGGAGTCGCCACCAATCATTTTGGGCTAGGCATGATCGATTGCCTATTGAAACCTATGTCTTGAGTTACGAAACTCGAAACATCAATCCCATGGTCTGCGTGGTACAAAGATTTGCCATTTGAGTTCGGGAGTTGGTTATGCATGATGAGGCATGAACCCCTTTGCAATGCCCGAAATCGGTACCTTACTAGTCATGTCTTATCTTAGTTTCAATTCTTTTGATCTTAACTTGTCACTATTTCGATATAACCCTCTTTTAATGCATGAATTTTATAGAAATGCAAATTCAGGTTTTGATGAAAAGATTTAATCTCATATATGCCCCAGATGATAGGGAGTATAGAAATTTTTAATAAAAATAACCTCCGAATTTTACTTTGAAAATAGAATATTCCATTTTGGGCACTAGAGAGATACCCACGCAGAACGTCACCTTCAAATTTACTTGAAATGATTTGAAAATATGAATGCGAATAATCATCACAAAGAAATCACATTAGTAAGGCAATGAATAAAGTAACATAACATGAACCATTCAATGTAATGATAAAAAGAAAAGATGCACTCTTGGAATTTATCTCGTAATTGGCATTGATTATCAGGGAATAATCGAATCAATAATTTTTGAGATGGATCTAGGTTCCTAGATTGAATGAGGTTTTTTTAAATAAAAATGGGCTTGACTCTTGACACATTCATGGAAATCCGAGAAGAAGAAAAATTTATTTATAGTTTAAAGACATGGTTAGATTATCCCTTCGAAAAGATGGGGTTGGAGTATCCCTTCAGAAGGTCAAGGTTGGAGTATCCTCGAAAGTGACATGTTTGATTCTCTTTAAAGAAGTCAAGTTGAAAAACTTAAGTTGACAAAACTTATTGATTTAGAAAATGAGTGAGCATTTTGATGCATTTTGATAAAAGAAATTATTGTAAATGAGGATGGTAAAGATGTAAAAACAAAAAAAAAATATTAATGCCTTGATACGGGCCAATGGAAGGTCAGAGCATGTTCTCGAGGTTGGTCGGGGTAATATGGTGACATTCAAATGTCTCGAGATGAAGCTCAGAAAATAACTTGATTTTGACCATAATCAAAAACAAAGGACAGCATCGCGCTATCCCACTTTCTGAATTTATTCTAAATTGGTGAAGGCCTTAGAGGGTGGACAAGATACCATTAGAAAGGTAATTCAATGAGGGACAACCTAAAAATATTCTCAATATCCCAAAAAGTCACTTTCCAGGGGAATAAATTTTCAAGTTCTGATTAATTATGCTACGAACAGAGCATATGAGGGACAAAGGGTGTCAAAATTTGAAAAATCACCCCAAACTCGTTTAGTAATTTGAAAAGGGAATTTCATGAATCTTTTAAGAAAAATGTTTAAAAGATTTGAAAAAGTCATTTAGTGGGTCTGTATGGCCCAATCAGAAAACATGTTGCTGATTCTAGGGTTCTAGATAGTTTAGATTTGAAAAATCATAACTCTCTCATCCAGAATGATCTAGGGGTGAATAAGGCATCGTTTTAAAGATAATTTGACACACTTTGAGATAAAATATCAAAAAATTCATGAAAAATCATTTGGGATTTTAAACTGATTTTTCAATTCATAACAGTTATGCTGTTTACAGGGGATAACGCAAAGTAGGGGATATTTTTTATTTTTCTTTGTGTTTTCGAGTCCAAACTTAGGTCATTGACATTCGAACATCCATGACTGAAAGGAAAAAGTGGCATGAGTGTCATGAACTCATTTGCACAACCTCGGAGTAATTTCGGATGATGAAACAGCCCGCTGATCGTACCACTTAGGGTTTTAACTCAAAAACAAGGCACAAACATTTCAGAAACAAGTGTAGGGCCATTTCCATTCAAAAATTAGAAGATTTTAAGCTCATTTAACCAAGATTCCAGATCTAGAAAACTTAATTTTCCCAAAGATTTTTTTTGCTAACTTCAAGGAAAATGCTAAGTTAATGCTAATCCTCATTGGTTGAGGTTAACACTCTTGGCTTGGGGAGGTTTTGAAAATTAGTTTTTTTTTTTTACAGCCATCAAACATGCACTTATACAAGGAGAAGACAATGAATATACAAGGGGATGGCACATGAGATGAATGTGGATGCTAACTTTACCAATGGTCTTGACAAAGAAAGTGCTATAAACACATCTCATGAAGTGAAGCATGCCGAAAATGATAATGATTCATGACAAAATGCAAGTTAACATATAAACATGCTTGAAACATGCTAAGCTAAGGATTTATGCCTGGATTGAAAATATCATGATGCATGGATATGGCATAAAATGCATGAACAAGAGCTATCAAAAATAATGAGTATGAAATGAGACACTTTGCACATCAAAATAGGCATCAAGGCATCCAAATCCTAAGCTACCATAACCAAAAGCCATAATAATGCATCAGAATCCTAAAAGGGTGGTGGGAGCATAGAAAGCTCACTAAAATGATGAAGATGCTGAAAAACCAAAAATGAAAGTGATTAAGCAGGAAGTTATACCAACAAAGCTTCAATTTTGGTCAAGTGGTTGGAGCAGCAGAGATGGCCTAAATTCTTTTTTTTTCCTTCTTGTTAATTAGCAAGAAATGTGAGAAAAAGAAAGGCTTTAGTTCTGGTATGGGTGAGGATGATTTTTCAGAGTGTATTATGGCTGGGAGTGAGTTTTTGGGGCTATTTTTAGATGTTGAGTAAAGGGCTACGGGATTCTATTTTTTTTATGTGTGAATGAGTTGGGAAAGCTAAAACAAGCTGGAAAAAAATATCCTTAAGCTGAGATACTGATGGCCTATTCATACCAGCATTTTGGAGTTATTTTGAGGTGTTTTTGGTCATTTCTCAAGGGGACAAAGTTGTGACAGTTGATAATTATAGGGTGGCTATAGGAAGCAATTTGCTACTAATATAATGGACATAGGGTGGCTGGTTTGATTGCTGAAATCAGATACCATCAAGTAGGGTGGCTGACGGTGATCTTTGTCAACGAACAAGGGAGTAGGGTGATCATAAGATATTGACCCTTTATCATTTAATTTAGACTTCAACAAATGTTTTGATTAATTCACAAGTCCAAATTCATAATTTGATACAGGTTTCGATCTTTTCTCATGAAAAAATGAGTTAAAATCAAGCTTTGGATCAATGGTGGATAAGTTAAAAATGCCTCAATCATGGAAAATAGCCTGCATGTATTGATAAATTGAAGAATGTATCAATACATTTAGGCTAAAAACCCTCGAATGTAATTGGATCAATACAATGATCATTATATTGATAAATTTTGATATGTATCGATACATCTACTTTACAAAATCCAAGTTTTGGTTTTGGTATGGCCTAATATCGATACATGAGTTATGTATCAATACATGAACTCATGTATCGATACAGTCAGGCAAAATTATGAATTTTTCCATGTATTTTGTCCCTGAACACCTAGAACTACGTTTTTTGATGTCACATCTTTGCATTTTTCTTTAATATGATCCATTGGCATTCTTGACCTCCTCAAAAAAAAAAACTTTTTCACCATCGTCCCTTTTCACGTCCATGTCCTAAATTGCTAAAAATTAGCCTAAACAGAAAAATGTGTCTATAGTCTCGAGTCAGATGAATAAATTCTACCTTCTCGAACTCTTCAAGCAATTCTAGCATTAGCTTTTTATATTGTTGCATCCTATAATCCCTAGTTTCCCATTCTCCGCGCAATTGATGAATCACTAAGGCTGAGTCCCCGTACACTTTTAATAATTGAGCTTTTCTCTTTATAGCTACCCGAAGTCCCATAACACATGCTTCATATTCAACTACATTGTTTGTACAATCAAAGTCCAATCAAGCAGTAAAAGGGTAATAGTCTCCTTCTGGAGATATTAAGATTGCCTAATTCCATGGCCTAATGCATTTGATGCTCCATAAAAATACATTTTCCATGTCAATTCCTTTGATGGCTCTCCTTCTTTTTCCACCAAAATATTCATTAAATCCTCATCAGGAAGGTCAAAATTTAATGGCTGATAATCATCAAGTGCCCAGCTTTCTAGGAATTTAGTGATAACACTCCCTTTAATTGCCTTCTGACTCATATAAACCATATCATATTCCGATAGCAAAGCTTGCCATCTAGCTATCTTTTCTGACAAAATCGATGCTTCGAACAGAAATTTGATCGGGTCCATTTTGGTGATCAGCCAAGTGGTATGATACAACATGTATTGTTAAAGCCTTAATGCAGCCCAATCTAGGGCATAACATATTCTTTCTATTTGAGAATAATTTACCTCATAGTTAAGAAATTTCTTACTGAGGTAATAAATAGCCCGCTCCTTCTTTCCTGTCTTATCTTATTGTCCCAGTACACAGCTCATAGACCTTTTGGACATTGATAAGTACAAGATCAAGGGTCATCTTGATACAGGTGTCACTAATATTGGTGGATTACAGAGATAATGCTTAACTTTTTCGAATGCTTCCTGGCATTCTTTATTCCATTCACCAGGGTTTTATTTTCGCCAAAGCTAAAATATTGGGTTATATTTATCAGTGAGTTGTGATATGAATCTGGCAATGTAATTCAACCTCCTCTAGAAACTTTGCACCTCTTTTTGTATATGTGGGGATGGTAATTCCTGGATGGCTTTAGTCTTATCTAGATCAACTTTAATCTCTTTTTTGCTCACAATAAACCCTAATAACTTTCCTGACCTTGCACCAAAAGTGCATTTTGTTGGATTTAGCTTCAATTGGTATTTTTTCAGTCTTTTAAACAGCTTTCATAAATCTAAGACGTGTCCTTTCTCCTAAGGCGACTTGGTAATCATATCATCCAATTAGTATTTTCTCAATCTTTTAAACAGTTGTCATAAATCTGCAATGTGTTCTTCCTCTTAAGGCGACTTGGTAATCATATCATCCACATATACTTCTATCTCTTTGTGCATCATATCATGGAATAGAGTGACCATTGCCCTTTGATAAGTTACCTCTACATTTTTTTAGTCAAAATGGCATTATTTTATAATAGAAAGTTCCCCACATTGTGACAAAGGTTGTCTTTTCCATGTCTTCTGGTGCCATTTTTATCCAGTTATACCCCAAAAATCCATCCATGAAAGAAAACAAATAATTCTTTATAGTATTATCAACCAGAGTATCTATATAGGGAAGAGAAAAATTATCCTTCGTACTCACTCGATTTAGGTTTCGATATCTATACATATTCTAACCCTATGATCTTTTTTAAGAACTGGGACAATATTTGCAACCCATTCTAGGTATTTTGCCACTTCGAGAAATCCAGCCTCGAATTGTTTCTTTACTTTTTCTTTTATCTTTAGAAGCATTTATGGTTTCATTATTCTCAACTTCTACTGAATCGATTTAAATTTTGGTTTTAAAGGTAATTTATGGTCTATGATTTCCATATCTAACCTTGGCATGTCTTGGTAGGACCATGTGAAAACATCTCAAAATTCTCGGAGCAAACTTATTAATTCTTCCCTGGTGACAGGCATTAAGGCAGTCCCTATGCTAACTTCTTTTCTATCATCCTCATCATCGCTAAATTTATCACCTCTATGGATTCTTCATACGGCATTATTGGTTTATCCTTTCGCTCGATTATTTTTAGCAGATCATATGGCAAAGTATGATCATCAACATCTTCCTTGAAATTAACCTTATTCAAGTAAACAATTTGTTCAAATTCAACCTTTGAATCATGTTTGGGGCCATCCACTTTTCCTTGAGTGGGAAATCTGTAAGGGTAAAGAAGAAAAGAATAGGCAAACAAATGTATGACATGATTTGTATAAATGTATGACATGAAGAAATATTAGTTTAAAAAAATTGGACATAGACAAAAAGGTCACATGCATTTCATTTCTATAAATGATAATTTAACATTTTAATTTTTCATAGAAAGATTCTTAGATGACAAAACGAGTTCCTAATATTACTTTAAAACCAACCTAAGCACTACA
>JAQSVH010191906.1:4263-21029 GCA_029448705.1 Adansonia digitata | reverse complement strand
TATATTATATTATATTATATTATAGATACCATTTTGGGTTTTTACTATATTACATAAAAATTATATATATTAAAAATACTATTTAAAAATATTTCACATTAAATCTTAAATTTATAAAATAAAAAATATTATATTAAATCTCAAATTTTTAAAAATAAAAAATATTTTATATCAAATCTCAAATTAATATATAAAAATAATTTATATTAAATTATACATTATTATATATTATATGTAATATATTATTTATTATAATATATAATATATAATATATAATAAATCTTCTAATTATATTAGATGCCGAATTAACATAAAAATAATAAAAACAAAAAAAATAATTTATATCAAATCCCTAATTATTAGTTACAAATAATAAATAAATTAAATTATTTTTAAAAAAAAGAAAATATAAATAATATATATTATATATTGTATATTATATATAATATGTGGGGTTAAGAGAATCAACCCCTCAACATATTGTATATAAATTATATAACATATTGTATATAAAATATAATATATGAAATAAAAATTAAAAATATTGTATATTGCATATGAATTATATATATTAAAAATACTATTTAAAAACAATAAAAAATTAAAAATATTTTATATTAAAACAATTATTGTTTAAAAAATAAAAAATAAAAATATTTTATATTAAATTATATATTATTATATATAACTAAATGTATGACTCACCATAATTAAACGTACAACTCACTATAACTAAATGTACGAATGACTATAACTAAATGTATGACTCAACAGTATTAAATGTACGATTCATCATAAATAAATATGCAAATGAGTATAACTAAATATACGAATAACTATAACTAGATATATGAATCATTATAACTAAATGTACGACTCACTATAACTAAATGTACGACTCACTATAACTAAATATATGACTTATCGTAACTAAATGCATGACTCATCATTACTAAATGTATGACTAAATGTAAGAATGAATATAACTAAATGTACGACTTGCCATAACTAAATGTATAACTTGCCATGATTAAATAACTAAATGTACAAATGAGTATAACTAAATGCAACTCAGTGTGACTCACCATAACTAAATGTGTGAATAAGTATAACTAAATGTAATAATGATTATAACTAAATGTACGACTCAATATAACTAAATGTATGAATGACGATAACTAAATATACAAATGACTATAATTAAATGTACAAACTAATATAATTAAATGTACCAATGATTATAACTAAATGTACAAATAACTGTAACTAAATATACAACTCACCATAACTAAATGTACAGATGAGCCTAACTAAATGTATGAATGACTATAACTAAATGTACAAATGACTATAAAATTTTTTATTTTTATTATTTTTATATAATAATTCAAGATTTAATATAAAATATTTTTAATTATTATTATTTTTTAAATATTTGTTCATAATTTAATATAAAGTATTTTTCATTTTTTATTATTTTTAAATAATTTAATATAAAATATCTTATATTTTTTATTATTTTTTAAGTAGTACTTTAGGATTTAATATAAAATATTTTTATTTTTATTATATAATATAATTTATATAATATATATTATATAATTTATATATAATATATATTATTTTTAATTTTTTTAAAAATAATTTTGGATTTAATATAAATATTTTTTTTATTCTTATTACTTTTTAAATAGTAATTCAAAATTTAATATACAATATTTTTTATTTTTATTATACATAATATATTATTGTATTATATTTATAGTATTATATATTATATATGTGTTTTATAATATGTATTATATGTAATATGTTTAATTTATATGTATGATTTTAATTTTTAAAAAAATAATTTGAAATTTAATACAAAATATTTGTTAATTTTTATTACTTTTTAAATAGTATTTTAATATATATGATTTATATATGATATAATATATTATATATATAATATAAATGGAAGGTGTCGGTTCTCTTACAAGGGAACCGACTCCCCACATAATATATATATATGTGTGCGAGGTGGGGGTCGGTTCCTTCCCTCCCAACATATATATCATATATATAATATATGTTATGTATTATATAACACTATATAATACCATATAAAATAGTTTTTAGTTTTTATTATTTTTAACTTATAATTCCAATTTTAATTTTAAATATGTTAATTTTTATTATTTTTAAATAGTAATTCGAGATTTAATATAATTCGAGATTATTTTATAATTCAGGATTTAATATATTTTTTATTTTATGAATTTAAGATTTCATATAAAATATTTTAATCTTGTATTATTTTTAAATAGTATTTTCAATATATATACTTTATATATTATATAATAATTTTTTAATTTTATTATGTATATAAATTATATATAATTTATATATAATATGTTGGGGTGTCGGTTCCCTTACCTCACATACTATATATAATATATAGTATATAATAGGTATTATTTTTATTTTTTTAAAAATAATTTGAGATTTAATATAAAATATTTTTAATTTTTAATATTTTGAACTAGTAAATTAGAATTTAATATAAAATATATTTTTATTTTTATAATTTATATATTAATTCTTTATTTAATATAATATTATTTTTATAATATATAATATATAATAACATATAATTTAAAATAAAATATTTTTATATAGTAATTTTTGATTTAATATAAAATATTTTTTTATTTTTAAAATAGTAATTCAGAATTTATTATAATTTAAGATTATTTTATAATTTATGATTTAATATATTATTTTTTATTTTATAAATTTAAGATTTAACACAAAATATTTTTAATTTTTTATTATTTTTAAGTAATATTTTTAATAAATATAATTTATATATAACATATATTGGTTGGGGTGTTGGTTTCCTTCGTAAAAGAACAGACTTCTCCCCCCACACTAAGAAAAACAAGACGAGAAAGAAATAAAAGGTAAAAAAATAATTATATTCTCGTTATTAATAATTTTAATAATTATTATTTTTTTAAAAATTATAGTTTTATTTTATTTTTATTTAATAATTACCAGTCTATTTTTTTTTTTGGAGTTGTTTCTTTTTTATTTTTTTAGTTTTTTCTTTCTGTAAAAGGAAGAAACAAAAATAAATACGACAGGTGTGGTTAAAAATCCACGTCACATTTTAAGGTTTTAAAATTTCACGAAAATGCCTGGTCAGCAACATCTTAGTAAAGTCAATGCATACATCAGCAAAAGATAACGGTAGTAATTAACGGATATTATAATCTCCATTGATTTAAATCATTAAAAGTTTGGGCGCAAGGAATTGATTATAACAAATTAAGATTGAGAGATTAAATCCGTTAGTACAAGAATTAATTATTGAATTTGGTAAAAAAAAATATTTTTCGTTAAATTTTTTTGATCAAATAAAATAGATAATATATCTTAAAAAATAAGTGATTATTTGTTAGAGATATTTTGTTTCAACATGTTCTCTAGTAGTGTAATTTAATTACATTGAAATGTTAGATGAATTAAATTATTAAGTTTTGTTATTTTGTTTTTAAGAATATTGGTTGTTTATGAAAAAAATATATATTTACTTTGCAATTTAATTAGAATTACAATGCTTTAGCCTCATTTTAAAAAAAATATTTGTTTTCTTTTTAGTTTAGCCAATGAAAATTCAGTTCAAAGCCAAATTAACAATCAAATAATTCTATTTAACTAAAAAATTAATCAGCTTCACAAAACTTGCAATGTTTAAAGTAAATATATATAAAAATTTGATAATTATTATTAGACGTTAATTATTGATCCCGTATTGAATAAAATCCTTGGTTCGGCCACCGACAACAGTAGCAACTATGCATGAACAACCCAAAAAAAAAAAAACTTACAACGTTGCTCGTTGTGGTGACAAATATGCAGTTTCTCCTGACACGTAAAATGCTTGTTGCACCGAATCAACCCATTTGTCAAGCTGCCACTTCGCTACGCCAACCTGTATATAACTCTATATACGTTTATCATATATATTCATATTCATTCCTACCTAGTTATATCCAACAATCCAACCAGCAAATATATCAGCTAGTTAGCTGCTGCAGACATGGGGAAGAAGTTCTTTGGCATACTGTTCTTTTTGCTGCTGCTTAGTGTTTTGGCTTCTCGTAAATCTTTTCCTTTGTCTATTTCTTCAGTTCTTTACTTATTCCTTTTATGGCTTTAATTGATTTAAGCATTTCTCATTTGTGTTTTATGTGTTGTCTTACTTTACTGCAGAGGAGATGGTGGAGGCCAGACTTTGCGAGTCAAAGAGCCATACATTTAAGGGAGTATGTCTGAGTGATCACAACTGTGGTCTGGTCTGTAGGAATGAAGGTTTCTCAAATGGGTGGTGCCGAGGGTTCCGCCACCGCTGTTTCTGTACCAGGCGCTGTTAAAATGGCTGCTGCCGCTTGCTTCTGTTCTGTACTAGGCGCTGTTAGACTGGGCTCAAATCCTTTGCAGATTTCAGTCTTGGGTTGATTAGTTATAATAATTCCATACCAAATAAATAAAGTTTCCTTCTTTTTATGTTATTTTAGTTATGATCATTTTTTTTCCCTTTTAGTTCTATGCTCTTTTCTTTTCCATTATTTTCATTATATTTAGCAATGAGTAGGCTGAAGAATAGGTAAATATATTATTTCTTTAAAGAAGAATATATATATATATATATATATGAAATACAAAAAAGATTGAAAGTACTTCACGAAAACAAAACAAAAGAAAATTTATGAGGCGCGCATGCATGCATGCTTCAGTTGTTTGTTTCCCGTTGCGCCTTGTTAAAAGAATAGCCTTCCAATACCCTGCAACAACCAAAGTGGATCATGCAATGCAGTTATACCTGAATTCCAAAATTTGTATCAACTTTGAATTTAGATGAATTCAATTGGATTTGATAAAAAAAATAAACTTAAATTTGAATTCAACAATTTTGATTTCCATTGCATTTATATACCAATCAATAATTTGAATTTAAAATAATTGGAATTCGTATTCCAATTGATTAATCTAAATGGTTATCCTAAATGTTAAATTAAATATAATTTTATTTTAAATAAAAAAATAATTATTATATCACAAATTATTAATTATTCATTTGTTTTAAGTTTATAACTTATAATTATATTTTTATTATAAACATATTTTTATTATGATAAAGTAGGCATTAAAAATTATTTTATATATAGGATTTAAAATTTTAATTGATTAGTTATAAATTAATTTTAATATTTTTATTTATATGGTCATGTCTAAACTAATAATAACAATTATAATAATGTTTATAATAAAATTTAAAATTAATTATATATTTTAATTATCATAAATATATTATGATAATCTTATATCATTATTTTGTCATCATAGATACTGTCGTGCCCTTACTCGGTACAACAACCGGCCGTATCGGTCATGCCCAGAATAACAACCGACCTATGCGACTTAAAAAGGAGCTGAATTGTTGGGAATTGTTTTAGGTTATTCTTTGATTGGGATTTAAATTAGTTATGATTAGATGATAGCGATGGGAAAGATTGTAAGTTGAATTGCCCGTTCAAATGGTCTTGGATGATCATTATAAAGTGGTCAAAGATTTCGGGTCATCACTGATCATTTTGGGCTAAGCATGATCGAATGCATATTAAAAATAATATTTTAAGTTATGAAACTCGAAACATCAATTTCGCAGTCTACAAGATTTAGAAATTCGTCGGTTGGGTTTGAGAGTTGGTTACGGGTGAAGAAGGATCAGCACTTCACGACACTCGAAATCAGTATCCGCTAGCCATGTCTCAAGTTGGTTTCAGTTTCTTTGGTTTTGCCTTACCATTATTTTAATATAATCCTCTTTTAATGCATGGATTTTGTTTAAAAAATTATAAATTTGGGTTTTGATGAAAAATTTAAATCGCGCATGCATTTCAAAGATGTGGGGAGTATGAGGATTTCTGATGAAAATAGGCTTCAAATTTAATTTGGAAAATTGGATATTTTGCGTCCAGCAATAGAGATACAAACATAGAACATTGCCTTTTTATTTTCATAAACAATTTGAAAATATGAGTGCACAATAGACACCACAAAAGGGAAAAGTGTTAGTAAGATGAAAATGAATATAATAAAATTGCATAAGAATAAACACAAAAAAGCATAAAAGGAAGGAAAGATGATAATGTATCTCACAATTATCTTCGATTATTAAGGAATAACCGAAAATGATGATTTTAAGATTCATTTGGACTTAGTGGTCGCTTGAGTTATGAATAAGAAAGTTTTGATTAAAAGGCTCAGGGAATTCTAGGAGAGAGAATTTTAAATTTGGAGTGGAAAGCAGGGTTAGAATATCCCCTTGGAAGGTAGGTTGGAGCATCCCTAATGGTGAAGCTTTTTGATATTTTTGAAATAAGGTTTTGGTTAAAAGGCCCAGTGATGTTTGAGAGAGAGAAAATTCACATTTTCAATTAAAAAGTGGGATCAGAGTACTACTTTTAAAAAGTGGGGTTAAAGTATCTCTTATGGTCAAGATTTTTGAGACTTTTAAAAAACGAAATATTTAGTGAAATATATATTTTAAAATTTAAACTGATGATTGAGTAAAAAATAAAATTGATTTTTGTTTGGCCTTAATCCGAGTATCATGGAAATTGCTTTGTGAAAAGTGACTCCATATGGAGTTGATTGGGCACATTCTGAGAGATTCAAACGTCTCAAACAAATGGTTCAAAAAAGTTAATTTAACTTTCCTAATTTCAAAAATAGAAGATAGTATTGCATAATCGTCCTTCTTAAATTTCTTTAGGGCTTATTTGAAGGCTTCAGGGGATAACCAAGATACTGTTAAAAAGGTAACTCAATAAGGATTAACATAAAAATATACCCAAAATCCTAGACAGTCATTTAATAGGTGGAATTGATGAATTTCAATTTGCTTCAACACTAGTAAGCATGTACGGGGGAAACAGTGCAATGAATATGAAAAATCACCCTAAACTTATTCCAAGTCGTTAAAATGATATCTTTCTGGAAAAAGAATTTCACAATATTTTTGGGAAAAATATTTTAAAATTTTGGAAAAATCAATTGGTGGGTCGAAATGACTTAAACAGAATGCGAGTTGCTGATTAGGGGTTCTGGATAGCAAAATGTTCACAAAATCATAACTTCCTTATTCAAATTGATCCAAAGGCAAATTAGACATTGTTGGAAAGGTAATTCAATGTCCTTTAAGGAAAAAATACTAATAAATTCAAAAAAATGTTTTATGGTTCAAAAATGATTTTTCAATTGTGATTATAGTGTTGCTAGGGCAAAATAAAGGAGTTTTTTGATTTTTTTTTCACGTTTCTTAGGACAAAATTCGAGCCATGGACATCAAAACATTCGTGACAGAGAGAAATAGGTGACATAGGCTTCATGAGCTTATTACACAATCCTAGAGTAGTTTAGGATGATGAAACAACCCATTGATCATGTCACAAATAAGGGTATTAAACTCAAGATCAAGGCATCAACATTTTCAAACTAGTAGAAAAGGCTGTCTTATTTGGAAACTAAAAAATTTTAAATCTTGTCTAACCATGAATCTAGACATGAAAAGCTTGATTATCCCTAAGATTAGAGGACTTATTTAGTAAAAACATTAAACTCACATTGTTCTCCATTTATTAGAGGTAACATAAATTTAACTTGGGGGTGTTTTTCAAAACTGGCTTTTGTAATAAACATTCATCAAAGAAAGACAACAAGAAGAAATTTTTTATTATGTAAAGTATGTAAACATGGCATCTACAAATAAATACGTGCTAGCATAACAAAAATACAACATCTTTATCATATAAAACACACTAGATATGCGTGAAATGCAGGAAAATGCATGAACAAATAAGAGGATGTTTATGCCTATGAACATGTTGCAATATGTTTCCATTGGCATAAAACAAATTGAGAAAATTTTTATAGCATCAAAGACATGATTTTTATGTCATCAAGCTAATAGAAACATCATTAAGATCGATAAAACACCAAAGCAGCCTAAGATAACTATTCATCATTAAGTTTCATGCATGATTAATGGTGAAGAATGTAAAAAATCAATAAAACAGTGGCTATTCTAAGATAAGCAGAGAAAAATGTGATTTTTAAGCATTCAAGTAACATCAAAGCATTATAGACACAAAATCTCATTAAAAAAGGCTCAAAGATGCATGTTTTACTATAAAAGTCATGGTTTTCATGAGGATGGGTTTGTTAAGATGATATAAGATATCTGCATATGCAAAGAAATGAAGAGAAACGTATAAACAATATAGCAGTAAAGCTTGTAAAACTTTTTTTTCTTTAAACAATTAAAGTTGTAATTTTTTTAGGATCTTATGGTTTTTCTATGCTTTTGGTTTTTCACTTTCTTTTCCTTCCTTAATTTGCTATAGATGCCCAAGAAAGAATAAAAAAGATGAACTTTAGAATGATACTATAGATAAAGAGTGTAGACACACTATTTTGTTCGGGCCATCATCTAAGGCATCGGAAGTCATTATTCTAGCATCATTGAAGTCAAGCGGTTGAGCACAGGTCAATTTCCCATTATTTTTTACCCAGGTGAGTTATTCAAAGAGCCTAAGGTATGTGCAAATCATATTGGTGCTTAGGTATTAATACTAAGCTTTCACCTCACTAAAAGTTTAAATTTTAACATCTAATATTGATACAAGAGGGTTTGGTATTGATACCTAATGTGTGATATCGATACTTAGCATGTTTGTATCAATACAGGCCTTGGCAATAGCTAAAATCGTGAACTTTAGCCAAATGTGTCAACACACAAGCAAGAGTATTAACACAAGCAATAATTTTTTTAGGCTCTTATGGTTTTTCTATATTTCTGGTTTTTCACTTACTTTTCCTTCCTTTATTTGCTATAGATGCCCAAGAAGGAACAAAAAAGATGAGCTTTAGAATGATACTATAGATAAAGAGTGTAGACACCCTATTTTGTTCGGGCCATCATCTAAGGCATAGAAAGTCATTCTTCTGGCATCATTGGAGTCAAGTGGATGAGCACGGGTCAATTTCCCATTATTTTTGACCAAGGTGAGTTATTCAAAGAGCCTAAGGTACGTGCAAATCACATTGGTGCTTAGGTATTAATACTAAGCTTTCACCTCACTAAAAGTTTAAATTTTCACATCTAATATTGATACAAGAGGGTTTGGTATCGATACCTAATGTGTGATATCGATACTTAGCATGTTTGTATCAATACAGACCTTGGTAGTAGCTAAAACCGTGATTTTTAGCCAAATGTATCGATACACAAGCAAGAGTATTGATACAGGTCTTTGTGGTATTGATACAGGTCTTCAAGTCCCAAGATTGGGAACACTTTTTATTCTTCGTATCAATACAAACTTTATTGTACGATACTGGAGGGCCAAATTTTCCTTGTGTATCGATACAAAATGCTTTAGATCGATACCCCAAGGCATTTTTACCTAGTTCGAATCATTTTTAGCTTTTGCACCATTGATATGAAAATTTGACTTAAACATATTTTTTGCGAGAAAAATCATCAAAATTCATATTAGGCCTCAGTTTTGGATTTGTGATTAGATTTGAACAAAATTTTGAGCCCAAATAGCCATGACGAGGTACATTTTATGAGATTATGCAAGTTATTAAAAGGTATTTTGTTAATGCTCAGCAGCATAAAGTGGCCTTGATCCACTATTTTTGCTAAGCAAACCAATAAGTTTGTATAGTACCTTATCCCTGCATAAGATATATGCACAAAAATCCCATAATACCTTGCTTTGTGTATTTTTTGTCATATTCACATGGCTATATATGCCAACTTTGGCTCAGTTGAGAGATAAGTACATAGACAACATAGAACCTTACATACTACACACACATTTTTAATAGAAAACACTTAATTTTATACATTTTCTCAATATTCCTCAGCAACAAAAAAAATAAAAACCCCTCTTTATTCCCATAGCTCCTTCAAACTACCATTAAAAATCCTTCTAAAACTCTCCATTTCACTTATCATTCCTCTTATAACTCCCTTCCATCAACACCATAAAAAAAGCCCTTTCTTTTCATCACTTTTTTTTGCTAATCAACATCTAAAGAAGGAAAAATGTGAGTTTAAAGTTGTTGCTCAAAGAAAAAGGATAAGCTTGAAGGTTTTCGTATATCTTATCCTCTTGCTCTATTTATTTTCGTATTTTTCGGTATTTACATCATCCTAATAACCCTTTTTATGTTACCGTGACCATTTTAAGATTCTCATGCATTATTATGGCCTTCGTTGTGGTAGTCTTAGGATTTTAATGATCTTCTTAATGCCATGATGTTGCTTGGATGGTTAAACATGCCATTTTTTATTTTCACCATCACAACGGTCCTTGTTCATGCATTTCTTATCAAGCTTCATCCACCTTCACATGTTGAACTCATACTTAAATGTTCACCCTAACATGTTTTGAGCATATTTATGCATTTCTTGCATCTTGGTAGGTTTTATGGAATAAAAATGCTATCTTGAAAATTCCAACATGCTTTTCTTTCGTCAAACTTATTCACACCATCATTCATGGCTTGATTCTAAATGTCATTTATGAGGCTAACATTCTTATGCATATTATTTGTCATCATCTTCCGTTTTGGCGACCTTTTTTATTTGTCAAAATGTTATCTTTGTTTCTTCAAATACACTATTTATGTTCATCTTTATTTACGTTGCATCTTATTCATAACATTTTTGTCAAAATGCTTACTAGTTTGCTGTAAAAAATCTGATTTTCAGATTCCTTAAGTTAAGTCTATGCTACCTCTAATAGATGGAAACTAGTATAGATTTAATGTTTTCTCACTATTGATCCTCTAATCTTAGGGACAAATCAAACTTTCCAACTCTGGATTCACAGTTGAATAAACTCAAAAATGTTATTTTTTTTAGAAAAATGCCCTTTTATTTGTTAGCAATATTAAGCCTTGATCTTGAGTTTCATTTATGGCATGGTCAATGGGTTGTTTCATCATCCTAAACTATTTTGAGATTGTGGAATGAGCTTATGATGCCTATGTCACCCTTTTCACTGTGCCAGGGATGTTCGGATGTCCTTAGCTCAAATTTAGTCCTAAGAAACCCAAAAATACCAAAAAGCTCCCTTATTTTTGCTCTAATAGCATTGTGCCCACCATTAAAAAATTACTTTTGAGACTAAACACATAATTTTGGGATTTTTTTTATATTTTTCTTAGAGAAAACATCAAAATGCCTTTTTAACAATGTCTCATTTGCACCCAAACTATTTCGGATGAGGGAGTTATGATTTTTTGAACCTTTACTATCTAAAAGCTCTAAAACCATCAAACTGCATTTTGTTTAAGCCATTTTGGCCCATTAGATGATTTTTATAAATTTTTTTTATTTTTATAAATTTCCTTTCTAAACCCTTACTCAGGATTCATGGTTGAATAAACTAAAAAATATTATTTTTTTTAGAAAAATGCCTTTTTATTTGTTAGCAATATTAAGCCTTGATCTTGAGTTTCATTTGTGGCATGGTCAATGGGTTGTTTCATCATCCTAAACTATTTCGAGATTGTAAAATGAGCTTATGATGCCTATGTCACCCTTTTCACTGTGCCAGGGATGTTCGGATGTCCTTAGCTCAAATTTAGTCCTAAGAAACCCAAAAATACCAAAAAGCTCCCTTATTTTTGCTTTAATAGCACTGTGCCCACCATTAAAAAATTGCTTTTGAGATTAAACACATATTTTTGGGATTTTTTTAATATTTTTCTTAGAGAAAACATCAAATTACCTTTCTAACAATGTCTCATTTGCACCCAAACTATTTTGAATGAGGGAGTTATGATTTTTTGAACCCTTACTATCTAGAACCTCTAAAACCATCAAACTGCATTTTGTTTAAGCCATTGTGGCCCATTAGATGATTTTTATAAATTTATTTTATTTTTATAAACTTCCTTTCTAAACCCTTACTCAGGATTCATGGTTGAATAAACTAAAAAATATTATTTTTTTTAGAAAAATGCCTTTTATTTATTAGCAATATTAAGCCTTGATCTTAAGTTTCATTTATGGCATGGTCAATGGGTTGTTTCATCATCCTAAACTATTTCAAGATTGTGGAATAAGCTTATGATGCCTATGTCACCCTTTTCACTGTGTCAGGGATGTTTGGATGTCCTTGGCTCAAATTTAGTCCTAAAAAACCCAAAAGTACCAAGAAGTTCCCTTATTTTTGCTCTAATAGTATTTTGCCCACCATTAAAAAATTGCTTTTGAGACTAAACACATATTTATGGAATTTTTTTGGATATTTTTCTTAGAAAAAACATCAAATTACCTTTCTAACAATGTCTCATTTGCACCCAGAGCATTTCGGATAAGGGAGTTATCATTTTTTAAACCCTTACTATCTAAAACCCCTAAAACCATCAAACTGCATTTTGTTTAGGCCATTTTGGCCCATCAGATGATTTTTATAATTTTTTTTATTTTTATAAACTTCATTTCTAAATACATATCATTTGAATTTAATGATATCGAATAAGTTCGAGATAATTTTCCAAAATCTATTATGCTTTTTCCCCTACACATGCTGCCAGTGTTGAAACAAACCCAAGTTTGAAAATTAATTCTGCCTAAAAAAATGATTTTTAAAATTTTTGGACTATTTTTATATTAATCCTCATAGAGTTACCTTTCCAATGGTACCTTATTCATCCCCTAAAAACTTCACATGAACTTGAAATAAATTCTGGATGAGAGACAGTGCAATGCTATCCCTTCTTTTTGGAATTAAATCAATCCAATTTCTTGAACCGCCTTTATTGAGACATTCAAACATCTTAAAATGCATCTGACTAATTCCATATGGAGTCATGTACTACAACACAAACCCTTTAGACTCAGATCAAGGCTAAAACAAAATGATAATTTTATTTAAATTCTTAGTTTCTATTTTCAAAATACTTTTTCCCCAAAAAATTGTTTTTCTTCATAAATATCAAAATTTTCATTGGGGATAGTCTAACCTCACTCTCCAAAAGGATACTTCAACCTCACTTTTCATTCAAAACTTTAATTTTCTTTATCTCATATCTTTTTAGAATTTCTAATTAAAACCTTTTTAAGCATAAAATTTTCACCTCTAGGATACTTCAACCCCACTTTTTGAAGGGATACTCTAACCCTGCTTTTCATTCAAAAATTGAATTTTCTCTATCTCAGACCTTTTTAGGATTCCTAATCAAACCTTTTTTTAAACATAAAATTTTCACCTTTAGGGCTATCCAACCTTACTTTTCATTTAAAATTTGAATTTTCTCTCTCCCTAAGCTTTCCAAAACATCTTTCGATCAAAAATTTTCTTTTAAAGACGTCTAAAATCATCACTATTAGGGATATTTCAACCTGTCTTTCGATAGGTACTTTAAACCCTGCTTTTAAAATTGCACTTGAAATCCAAATACTTTTTTCCAAACATCCTAGGTTTACTAATCAAAACTTTCATTTTTAATCCCTTAAGTTACCACCGATTCTAAACGCATCTCAAAATTATCATTTCGGTTATTTCTCAATAATCAAAGATAATTTTGAGATATATTCCAATAGTCCTTTATTTTTATGTTTTTTTATATGTTTGCTTTCATGCAATGTTATTATATTTGTTTTCATCTTACTAATATGTTTCTCAATTGGATAACCATTGTGCATTCATATTTTAAAAATTCTTTTCAAAGATTATAAGGCAATGTTCTGCATCAATATCTCTCCGGTGCCTGACATAGAATATTCAAATTTTCAAAATTTAATCTAAAAATTATTTTCATAAAAAATCCCTATGTTGCCTATATCTCTAGGTACATAGATGGTCTAAATTTTCTTTCAAAAGATAGATCTACAATTTTCATAAACATTCATGCATTAAAGGGGATTATTTCAAAATAATGTTAAATGGAAATAATTAAACTAAAACCAAAGAAAGACATGGTTAGCAGGTATCGATTTTGAATGTGTGGGGATGCTAATCTTTTCCTATGCGTAGCCAACTCTTGAACCCAATCAATGAATCATTGGACTTTGTAAACCTCAAAATTGATGTTTCAAGTTTTGTAACTTAGAACATATTTTTTAATAGGCATCTAGTCATGCCTAGCCTGAAATGATTAGTGGTGACTTCAAATTTATGGCCACATTGTGGTAACCTTTCGAGACTAGTTAGGTCAGCAATTCGCTTGGTGGTTTTTCTTCCTTCCATATTATTATGCCTAATTTAGATGTCAATTATTGGAAAACCTAAAGGCTCCAACCAATATAACCACACCATATTTTTTAAGTCATGCATACTCCCTTAAGATTATGAAAAAGGGTACATAGAAACAGCTTAGCAACTCCATTGGGGATGACTTAGAGAATTAAGCCTGCGACTAGCTATGTCTTGGCCAATTCTTAGTTCTTTGGTTTCCATCATTATTTAGATATTATTTTTATCTTTTGACCTTTTTACCTTTCGTGGTTTTGTCTCGTGAGTATTAGGGACTACTCTATTCCTGAATATATGTGAATTTGAATAAGCATGGTAATGTAGGGGTAGAACAAAAGGTTTGATTGTTACCCAGCATACATCGTGCACATGCATTTGTATTAGATTCCCACCAAACTCCATGGTAAGGTTAGCATCCTAATTATTAAAAGGTAATGCACTATCTGCCTTTGTGACTACCCTTTTGTAGGCATAGTAAGATTTTTAAGGTGTAAATTACCCTTTCACATTTGCATAGGAAAATATATCCATCGGATTGAACCTATTCTACTAAACTTGTAATGGGCCTAGGATAAAGGTGCCTTGGTTGTCCTTACTGGATAGAAAAGTGATTCTTATACTAGTTTAGGCATCAATTTAAACTCATATAGTGAACCTTACGAGCCAATCCATGTCAAACTATACCAGAGTGCTACTGGAATAACCCAAAAAATAGTGTTACTCAAGGAAACACTTCTTGCCTTTACTCCTATATACCATGGTTACATAGGCTATGATGGATAAATGTTGTCACCCATGTTTGTCCTTTTATTTCATGATCTTTTTTTTTCAAGGCATGCTTTTGCACTTGACAGCTAAGCCTCTTTAATAAGTGGGTGATGACAAGCGAATGCCATTACCTACAATACCCTATGATATCTTAAAAGAGTCATATTTGACTTAAACAATCTGTCAAGCTCTCTAAATGATGGTTTAATATGTATTCATCATAGATGGTAATGAAAGAACGTTGCTGTTTTGTTGGTCAATTTTGTCCCCTCAAGGTATTAAGTCACCTCGTTAAGGGCAAGTTTTTAATCTAGGCACGTCATTATGCTTTCTGTTTATTATCACAACATTCAAAATCGTCATGTTTGCCCTTAGGCATCATATATTCTGTTGTCAGGGTAATTTTTGTGATATATTTTTGTTGCTATTCTTTTATTCCTTTATTTTTGTGCTTATTATTTCTATGGTCACTAACTCATTTCCTTATTATTTTTCTATTTGACATATGCATCATTTCATTATAATCATCACCATTATGGGATAGCTGGCAAATGGTTCAATGTTTAATAATGGGTGTTTGTCATGTAACAATAGTCCAGTGGTTCTTCTTGCATTTGCATAACTAACTTAGTTCTTTTATTGCTTTATTCATTTATTATCATGACTGCATATTCACTGTCATATCATCAAACAAGCTTATGGCACATCATTAAAGTCTAATCTAGTAATAACCTAAAGTAAAAGTGCTCTAAAACTCTAAATCTATCATTCTTCATTAGTATAACACTCGTAATCATTGAAAAGCCATGGAAAAATGATCACCAAGTCTGTATCCAATGACTTAAGCTCATATATAGGGAGTCTTAAGAGCAATCTCTTCATAAGAATAAAGAACTCCGAGCTCAGATTATGGAATTAACTAAGTATTGTCCTAGGCTTTGAAGCAAATAAAGGCAAGCAAGCACCGTTAACACAGGAAAAGAACTGGTCAATCCTAAGAATAACTTGAATGGTGATGCTAAAGCCACCGACGCTCAGGAAATGGGATCACATGGATAGCATCCTCCAGCAGTAATGATCCCATCAACTCACCCATTCATCTACATTAACCTAGCAATAGTACCCCATCTGGTTCAAGAATTTTCAGGTGTGGCCTTTTCACCAACAAGACCTATAGTCCTAAATCTAGATAAGCAAACGAAGCAAAAAGCTTTTTAGAAAATGATAAAGACTTAAACAAGTATTAATCAAAGGAAAAGTGCCTTTAGGTTGTCGAAGAAAGTGATAAATTTATGATTTTATATGGTAAATCCTTAGGACTAGTTTTCTATCTCATTATCCCTCTTAAATTCAAAGTGCTAGACTTCGAAAAGTATAATAGGACTACAGACCCTATTGCCTACCTTCACATGTACTACCATGAGATGGCTAGATACGACAAGAATGAAAAGTTGCTAATTCATTGCTTGTAGGATAGCTTGATTAGGGCAGCTATCTTTTAGTTATAAGGGTTGATATCGTAAGAATTTAGACATAGGCGGAGTTGGCTCACACTTTCCTTGATCAATATAAGCACATATCCGATTGGACCTTGGATGTTTTTGCCTTATGAATATGGAAAAGAAAGCCTTCAAGAGCTTTAAGCAAGATGCTCAGAGGTAGAGA
>JAQSVH010191895.1:0-14175 GCA_029448705.1 Adansonia digitata | reverse complement strand
TTGATTAAGAACCAGTAAAGTAAAATAGCCTCTTTGTGCAATCCCGAGAAAAGTAGGAGAAAAAAGCTTTAAATTAACTTCGTCTGATTAAGTAGAAAGATCAACAGAGTTTTTTTAGGTTCACTTTATTTGGTACAAAACCAATACAGTTAAGCTTATATGTATATAGATACAAAAAATGCTTTTTTATATAATAGCTTATATGGCCTAAACAAAAACATGTCTATTTAGTCTTTGCCCTATTCCTAATCCTTAATAATGGCCAAAAGGGGCAGTTGTAGACACATAATTTTGTTCGTGCTTTTTCTCTAATAGACTCAAAATATTAGAGATAAAGATCTTAGCGACCACTTAGTGGGGGTAAACTTCGTTCAGGTGGACTAAACATTTTTAAGACATTTTTGGTCCTATTTAAATAGCCGCAAGTGCATGTGACATAAAAAGTGCCATTTCGAGAGCTGATCTCGAATAAAAAGATGAATATTAAGGTAAAAAATTAGCTTTTAAATTTTTCTTTTGAAATTTTAAAATTAATTCTGCGGATATTATCACGATTAAATTTTTCACTTTTAGGAATTTTTCCAAAATTTTTTATAAAATTTGAAAAGTTGATAGTCGAATATTTTTACCAAACCCATGGAGTATTTATGCCTATATGCACTTTAAAAAATAAGAAATATTCAGGAAAAAAATTCATATTGGCATTTTATACCACGATATGTTAAATTGACAAAATTATCAATTAATTTTGAATTTTTCACTATACTATAAGTTTGTGCTCATGGATTATTTTGGTAAAACTTGTTCCAAAATTCAAAATTTTATGTTTATTATTTCCATCAATTAATGGTTTGAGCAAGGTACTAAATTCATCTTATTTTTCTGAACTTTAATTTGTTTTTGAAATTTTCTTGTCTCAAAAATCAGAGTTTTCTACTTCGTAAATTTTTTCGATAGGATTTTTCTATGATTGTAATTTTTAAAATTCTTCAAATGCTATCATTAAATTCATATTAAATTAGTTTTTAGAAATTCAATTTATTTATGAGTTTTGCATTTTTTTTCCAAATAACAATTTTTTCATAAAAGTTTTTTTCCTAAAATTTTACAAGTTTGGGATTTTTAATTATCTTTTTCTTGCACACAAGACTTCTTCAAATTTCTGGTATAATTTAATATTTAGGATTGTTATAAAAAAATTTATTATTATTATTTTTATTATTTTAAGCTAGATTTCTTTAACAGTTTTAAAATTGGCAAATTTTATTAATGGGCCCAATAAGCCTATTTATTTCTCAACAAGCCCAATAAGATTTCCAAGCCAATTTTTTATTTTCCAACAACCAAATTTCATTATCCGCAAGTCCCACAAGCCTATTTCTCTATTATTTTAACAAGCCCATTTTATTTCCAACAAGGCCCAATTAAGCCTATTTTGATTTTTAATAAGGCTTAATACTTTTTCCTCTTTCTAAAGTTTTTATTAATCTTTTGAATTCAAAATTTTTGCACAAAAATTTTAATTGACCCCTTTACGTGTTTAAATTCAATTATTAATTAACTTTTAATTCCTTACAATTTAGTCCCTCCATTTTAATTTTTCATAAAATTTGCAATTAAAAATTTTTATTTTTTTACATTTTCAAAAATTTATGAATTATTATGCTCAATTTTAGAATTATGCAGTTAAATTATATGAGAATAAATTTAATTAGGATAAAATTTTATCATTAAGTTTAATATCATCAAATTAATCATGAGACCTAAAACCTAGTCCATATGACTCATATATTTGGACCCTTGGCTATGTTCATAAAAAGATAAATTTAATTAAATTAAATAATATCATAAAAAATCTAAAAAGTTAATTAATAAATAAACAAACAAAATAAAAAAAGAAAAATATTAGAAAATGCTAGAACTATTTGTCCAAGGCTGCTTGCTTCAGCCCTTGGCTGAATTCTTCCCCTATAAATAAAGGAAGGTTGTTTCATTCTTAGGTTTTATGAGAAAAAAAAACATAAAAAAAAGACTAAATTTCCTTAAGTTTTTAACCTTTTTAAGGTACACTTTTATACAAAAGCTTTATTTTTTGGTACTTTCATCTATTTTTCTTCCTTTTAATGAGCCAAAATCATGCTTATGCTCATTGAATTTAATCCATGTTGAAAGGCTAAGTATGATGACTATGAACAAAGTTTCTTGACTTTCTTGGTTTATTTAATTTTTATTAGTTCTGTATTGATTTTCATCAACATTATTTGCGTTTGTTGATAGAAATAATATTATTTTCATGTATATATTGTTATATTATTTTTTAAATATTTTTATGATGATATATGTTGATATATTCATTGTTTATGAGGATTTTATTCATATTTATGCTTGGTAAAAATTATGACATGTATGTATATAGATATTCATGAAAATATGTGGTGAAAAAAATTATTTTGATGAAATACATGCTAGCCACAACTCCCTATTGTCCTTGGATAATTTGTCAAGCTTGATTGTATGATGCTTTGGATTATTTTGTAATATTGGAAATTTATAGGGACTTAAAAATAATTTTTCCAAATTTTTGAAAGCCTTGGAAGGGTGATTCCAAGCTTGGCTGAATTTGATCTTGATGATTTTAGTGATATTTTAATTGTTTAAGATTATTTTGTAATTATAGAAAACATAAAGACTACATTGCAAAGATGGCAAAAATTTTCCCATGGCCATACAAGCTTGGCTGAATCCATCTTGAGATTTTTAGAGGTACTTTTCATGCATTTTAACATGTTTGGATGTGTTTCATGTATTATTAACCTTTTAGGGACCTTCTTGTAATTTTTGAAAGTTTAGGGATTTTTTTGCAAAAAAGTGGAAAATGCTTCCAAGACCAAGGGTGTTTGGCCAATTTTTCATGTGCTTGCCATGTTTATTTTATTATGTTTTATGTTGTTTTTTGATGTTTATTTTGATAAGGACTAGGTTATAAGGTTGTAAAAATTTGGTGTCCATTAGGAAAACCTTGTTAAAAAAGTCTTTTTCCTATGTCAAATTACGCATGTAGGGTATTTTTATAATTTAGGAATATTTTTAGCATTTAGCCATTTAAAGGTTAAAATGTCATTTTGAGAAACTTAGGGACCTATTAGCAATTTATGCATTTTATGTCAATTTTGATGTCAAAGCTACCCATCAAGGGTAAAATGGTTATTTCATATCATTATCCTATCTTTTATAGTACCGGGATACTTATATATTTCAAAGGTACAACTTAAGGGCATTTTGATAATTTACCATAGAACTAAGTCTTTTATAATCACAGATACTTCTAGGTCAAAGGCGCATAATAGGAATAGTTCATCATTTATGAAGTCATTGAGTCTTTTAGGACTACTAGGATACCTTAGCATCGAAGGTAAACCTTAGGGATATTTTGGTAATTTATAATGAAACTAAATCTTGTGTGATCATCGAGATACTTCTTTGTCAAAAGTGCACAGTATGAACAGGTTCACTATTTATGAAGTCATCAATCTTTTAAGATTATTGGGATACAATAGTGTCTGAGGTAAACCTTAGGAACATTTTAATGACTTACATTAAAACCAAGTTCTATGTGATCATTAGGATACTTATATGTCAAAGGTGCATAATAGGAATAAGTTCATAGTTTACGATGTCACCAAATCCTATAGAGTCACTAAGATACTTTTACGTCAAAAGTGTACTTTATAGGCACTTAGGATAAATTTTATTATGTTTCACAAAATTGACATTTTTGGAAATTAAGGCAATGTCTCTGAATTAAAGTAATAAGTGGAATTTCTCCAGCATATGAAAGGGTTTTTATAGGTTATTTTGATAATGAGATATCCTTTTAAAAATGAGAAAATCAAGATTTTTTGAATTTTGGAAAATTAAAACCTTTTGTATTCCTTTGGCTCTCTAATAAGGTACAAAAGATATTTTGATTTTTAAAAACTTTTGTATCCCTCTGACTCTCTAGTGGGGTATAAAAAATAGTGATAAAACATTTCGTGTTCCTCTGATCCTTTGGTGTGGTATAAAAGATATTTTGATTTTCAAAAATATTAAAGGCCTGATTTTCTTAAGTGGAATAATAAATTCATTTCATAAAATTTTTATTTTGATATATTGGAATTATAATTAAATGCTAAATATTGAAATCGAATAAAGATCAAAATTTAAATTAACATGGGATTAATAAGGTATTGTGTATTAGGCATCATGAGAGGGATTGATCCTCAACATGATCGTAAGCGACTCCTAGACCCTTTCATATGATCTTTGGTATGAACACAGACCTTAGAGTTGGTTTTCTAGTGTTCCATAACCCTTAAACTATGAACTCCGGTAAGTGACTAATCTTCCCTAGCCAAAATAAGTTGGTGACGACCCCAAAATAAATGGTCATTTCATAATGATTAGTTAGAGTTAAGTGAGCAATTCATCTTGAGAACCTAGCACCAGACACAAAAAATAAGAGAAAATAATGATAATATGTCCCCTAAAAATAAAAATAATGATATATTGATATACTGCAAGTTGCAACAAGGATCAACCTTAACATTTTGACTTCAATATAGGAGAGATTGGGAAATTGAAAAAGTTGTTAGAGACTTACAAAAGCCACATACAAGAGGTGCTATATTTTTTACCTTTTTCAGCATTTCATCTCAACCTTTTAAGGGCTCCCTTTCCCATTTTTGAAATGCTTCAAATAATGTTTCCTAAAATGCTAGGGTTGTTGACTCAGGAGCCATTGATCACATGATCCATTCCTAAAAAAAATTCATCTCAAACACCCCATGTCCTAGTAGTAAGAAAATAAATATAGGTGATGGATCAATTACAACCATGGCTGGTTAAGAAGATGTTTTTTTAAATGAAAGCCTTAAACTTAAGAATACTTTATGTCCTAAAGTTGTGCACCAACTTTATGTCAATAAAAAAACTCACCATCAACTCTAATTACAATGTGACTTTTATCTTTACCATTGTGTGTTTCAAGAACAGGGCACAAAGATGATGATTAGACATGCTAAAGAGAGGGATGACCTCTACTACCTAGAAGAATCAGATGGACAAAATAGAGTTAAGAACTTGTCATCTGTATCTTTTATTTTTGAGTTGGTTAAAACCAATAAAGACAAGATTTGGCTTCAACACCTTCATTTTGGCCATCCATCCATCCTTTTATATTCTAAAAATAATGCTTCCTTCATTTTTTAAGGGCTTAGCTATTGAAAACTTTTGTTTTGATGTATGTGAACTTGCAAAACAACAAGCTTTCTTTCAAATTAGCAATGAAAGAAGATTATTTCCTTTTGTTTTGATTCATAGTGATATTTGGGGTCCTTCCACTATTGCTAATATTTCTGGGCTTGATGGTTTGTTTCATTTATTAATGATTGCAATTATGTAATTGGTTTTTTCTATTAAAAGCTAAATCTGATGTGAGTTCAATTTCTCCAAAATTTTTTGATATGATCAAAACTCAGTTTAGGGTTGGGATAAAAAAATTTGGTTTGATAATGCTAGGGACTTTTTTAATCACTCTTTCTAAGCTTATTTTCAACAAAAAGGTGTTATACATAAGTCTTTTATGTTAATAGACCCCAACAAAATGGAATGGCTGAAAGAAATAATGATCATCTTTTAGCTACCACATAAGCCTTTCTATTTCAAAAAAATTTTCCAAAAAAAATTAGGGGACTAGTTCTAATTACTACTCACTTAATAAACATACTACCAACTAAGGTCCTTGACTTTAAAAGTCCTGTATAAGCTCGTACACAATTCTTTCCAAACGTTGATCCTTCTGTAATTTGGTTCCAAAACATTTTGGGTGATTGCTTTTGTCCACCTATGTCCTTAAAATAGAGGTAAACTTGACCTTCGAGATCTCAAATGTGTTTTCATTAGCTATTCCCTAACCAAAAAGGTTTACAAATGTTATTACCCCTAACAAAAAGGTTTATGTGTCTGCTGATGTAACTTTTGTTGAACAAGATAGTTATTTTCATAGTCTATATCTTTAAAGAAGGGATATTTTATGGAAGATAAGGATAGGGATCCATTTCTTCTTGATATGCCAACCTTTGAGTCATAACCAAGCTACTCTTATCAACCAAACTTGTAACCAAAACCCCATCGACCAAACTTATGCCATCCCTTAAACTTGCAGCCAGAACCCCATAAACTAAACTTACACCGTCGCCAAACTTACAACCAGAACTCCATCAACCAGATTTAGGCTTTGCCTCAATAACATATTTCAATATAATATTTATATTAACAATTAATTAACACTTGCCTTAAATTAGTGATAAAAAAACTACTCCCTAGCCCCAAATACAAGTATATTTCATTTTTTTTCTTTCTAGCCTTAGCTTTACATGAAAGAAATGGATTTGAGAATTAAATAATTTGAATTGTACATTTTTCCCCTTAATTTGATTCTTTTTTCCTCAAGCAGATTGCTTTGCTACAAGCTCTACTCACTACTGCATGTGGCTATAATCACTGACAATCTAACATACAAAATCATTAAAGGAAAAAAAGGGGAAAAGTTGAATTTGGGTGGGCCAGGTTGAGCCTTAGGTAGCTTACTAATAATGCAGGCTAGGCTTGGGCACATAATGTAAGCCATATGTTGGGTCGAGCTTGGACAAACATTAATATCTTATCTAAGCATGGCCTCAACTTAACTGGTCCAGCATCTGAACAGATATACTTATAAGCAATTTCCTTAACATAGAATATTTCATATAATTATTTCTAATATGTGCACTACCTTTCTAGATAAATTCTTAAATTTTAGTATTTACATTAATGATGTGGTTAATAATGTCATCATTTTTTAGATCCATTTTAGTAGTATGACAAATCTCACATTAGGTTGTTAAGTCTTTTAAATTAAGCAAAAGTCCTAATTGCTATAAGAGTTTGGATGATTCTTAAGATTTTTTTTAACAAATACAATCTTTTTGTATAAAATATTTCCTTTTTATTTTAAATGCTTTTAAGATTTATTTGCTTTAAGTTTTTATGAGTTTTTCTTTAAATAAAAAGTTAAAAAATAACTTAAAGTAGTTAGATGCATATTCGAAGTTTTTTTTAATTGTTCCTTTTTTTATGTATTTGATTACATTTTAAACATACATATAATATGTATTCAAATCTCAAATGATTTGTACATTTTTGAATACCCCTAATAAATCATTTTTTTAATAATCAAAAGCACTGGTATTCTAATTTCTTGCTTATTCCAGGTTTCATAAAATTAGTTTTATTCAATCATGAAAAAAGTTAAATAAAAAATTAGATCATAAAATCTTTCACCTCATTTATGCAAATAATATAATCTCACACACTTTGTGTAAGAATTAATGATTTTTGGACATATTCTGATTTGGATTTCAAGGGCATTATTTTAGAAAACAATTAATATCAAAAATCAAACCTAAAAGCTTTGATACCAATGATTATAACATTAATAATCTATATAACAAATTCTGAATAAAAAAATTAACTTACAGGGTCGATTAGAGATGAATAGTTTGATTTACTAATCAAGAATAGGATCACAAAAGAAAAGTTTTTTAATTTTCACAGCACTAAGTTCTTTAATTGAGTGCAAAAAGTTTTAAGTATTACTATCATTATTTTAGTGGAAAACTTTAAGGTTATAACATGTAAATAATCTATATATAAATTAAATTATAGAATTAAAATAATCGAACTTATATGATTGTTTAGTGTAGCAATTGGTTTAAATCACTGATCGAAGACAAGATTACATTTAGGACATTGCTTGATTTCCGTAACACTAAATTGTTTATAGATATAAAAAGGTCCCAATATCATTTTTTTTTTCAAAAAACTTATTTCTTTCTTATATATTTTTCTAGCCAAATGAATTAAATTCACTATTATGGTAGAATGGATTAAATAAGGAAATCCCTTTCTTTTTTTTTAATTCATTAATTGCACATGTTTCATATTCGAATGTATTAAATTTATTCTTATGGCAGAATGAATTCAATAAGGAAGTTTCTTTTTTACTCCATTAACTTTCTTAAATAAATTATAACTTCCTTTTTGAAGTTAACATTGAAATGTTGTACCCTTATAGGCAGTCATATCCAACATTTCCTAGTTACACATAATAGGCACAATACTTTCATTATTAATTTTAAGAGACCAATATCTCTTCTCTCTACAAAATTCATACAAACAAATAGGTCATGTGACTAGCATACTTTATGATTCGAGAATTGGCTGCTACATAACTAGTGGGTATAGTAACAACTTATATATTTTAGTGGAGTATATATGAAGTACCCTAAATTTATTTAGTCACATTTCAAGTTTCCCATTATCTCTTTTATATCAGTGATAAAATAAACTTTTTGTATTCACAATTGTGTTTACCTTATAAAACACAATTGATCAACCAATGAATATAATCAAAATAAGACACTAAAATGATTTTCCATTTTTTGTTAGATCTCATCATTTCAATTCAATAGCTATTTAGATTGTAGACACCTAATTATTGTCATGTTTTGTATGCTCATACATTTTTTATGAAAATACTACGATTATGGCAACATCGCCATGCATGTTGTGCACTTATATATGTTCATGTTGATGAGCTATTTTATTTTTAAAATTATATATGGCATGCATTTGATGACATTTTCATGCCTTAAGATAATGACTAACATGACCTACATTTTTCTTGTGAATATTATGATTATGACCACATCACCATGCACAATGAAAAATCCATGTATGTTCATGTTGATGAGGTATTTTTTGAGTAAATATCAGGCTTGCTACTATGCTTTTATGTTTATGGATGAAATAAAATGTTATAGGTGCATTTAGGAGTATTAAAAACTTTTAAAGAGCATTTAGCAATTTTCCCATGTGTTTTATGCATATTAGGGATCATTTTGTAAATTTCTTGCATTTTAAAGTCATTTAGGTAATTTTCAATGGTCTAGGACTTTCATGCAATTTTGAGTATGATTAGGGTCATTTAGTTCATTTTCCATGATCAAGGGACTTTTATGTAATTTTATGAATTTTTATGCCATTTAGTCATTTTCTATGACTTAGAGACTTTTATGACATTTCATGCATTTTTATATCATTTAGGTCATTTTCCATGATCTAGGACTTTTATGTAATTTTATAATTTTTGATGTCATTTAGGTCATTTTTCATGACCTAAGGACTTTTATGCAAATTTCATGAATTTTAATGTCATTTAGGTCATTTTCCATGGCTTACGGACTTTGATGTAATTTCATATATTTTGATGTCATTTAGGTCATTTTCCATGACTTAGGAACATTGATGCAATTTCATGTATTTTGATGTCATTTAGGTCATTTTCTATGACTTAGGAATTATTATATAGAATTTCATGCATTTAAATCATTTTCTATTGTAGACACTTAATTTCTTTTGGGCTTTTCTTCTGTAGTCTTAAATACTGGAAATTAAGAACCTAGAAGTCGCCATGGTAATGGTCAACATCCTACAGGTAGGTTAGGCATTTTCAAGACTTATTTAGTTATATTTAGATGGCCGGACGTTCATATGATAGAAAAAGTGTAGTTTAAGGGGTCACAGAGAATAAATCTTAAATAAAAAATAAGAATTAAGGTAAAAAATTTTGTTTTTAAAATTTATTCTTTTCAAATTTTAAAATCCATTTTTGCATACAATGTCATGATTTAAAATTTCTATTTTTAGAACTTTTTTGGAATTTTTTTCATGAAATTTTAAAAATCAATCATCGTATATTTTTTTCGATGCTTGGGTAATACTTATGCCAAGTCATTTCTAAAAATCTAAAATGTTCAAGAAAAAATTTGTATTGGCATTTTATACCACGATGTGTCATGTTGTCAAATTTATTCATTAATTTTGAATTTTTTATAGTACAAAGAGTGTCATGCTCGTAAAATTTTTCCCGATAAAATTTATCTTAGATTTTAAGTTTTCATCTTCATTATTTTTTTATTAATATTTTAAGTAATGTTTTGAATTTAATTTATTTTTTTAAGTTTGAACGTGTATTTGGAGTTTTCTTGTTTCCAAAATATGAAGCTTTTCTTATCTATAACATTTTTTAGAGTTTAGAATTTTAAATATTTTCACATATTTCAATAAAATAGCTTAGATTTATCTTTTCAGAATTTCAATTCATATAATCTTTTTCTATAAGTATTTTTGCTCGTAAATTTTTACAAGTTTGAAATTTTTAATTGGCATTTTTCTTGCACATAATATTTCTCAAAAAAAAATTCATTTGGAATTTTATATGAAAACTTTATTAATTTTTTTTAAATAGGCCAAAATTTATTTTTCTATTTCATGGGCTTTAAAACCCATTAATTTTTCTAATAAGCCTATTAACTTGCCAACAAGCCTAATAAGCCATTTTTGTTTTCTAATAGGCCTAACAAGCCTATTTTGATGAAATTCTTACTTAAATTTATCAAATTTAGATTTTCTTTCTTATCTTATCTTATCATCATAAGGTCTAGAATTATATTTATGACTAATATATGATGAGTCGCACAAAATGACAAAAAGGTTGGATTAATCCTTATCTAAAATTAACAAATATCATTAAATGGATAAAAATTAAAAAACAAGCCACATTCGGCCAAGAGGGATTTCAACATCCTTGGCCAATCCTCCCTCTTATAAATAAAAGAGAATGATGTCCTAGAAATAAAATAGTAAACTTACTTAAGTATTTTCAAGTTTTTTTTTCTAAGTTTACAAGCTTATTTTCGCTTAGAAAAGCTTTGATTTTGTTTTTATCATACGTATTTCTTTTTTTTAGTGAGCTTAATGATCACTTGCACTAGTGGATTTTGGTCCATGTTCAAAGTCCAAGTGGTGAAAGCCATGAGCAATTTTCCTAATTTAGTTGTTAGATTTGATTTCTCTTAATAATAATTTGATTTTCATCAAGAAAAAATATATTATGTTGTGAAATTGATGTTACCTTAGTATGTACATAATTTCATGCTATTTTTTTTTTGTATTTTCATGATTAATTATTGATAAATTATGTTCATATGTCTATATTCCATGATTTTTTACATGTTGATGATGGTGTGAGCTTGGTAGAAATTAAGATATATATTGATTATTCACGTAGCCATGTTGAAAATCTTTTTCCTTAGCTGATTGGTGATGGTTGAACATGTTGTGGCCTTTGAATATATTTTTCTATTTGTTTTCATGACATTTAGGGATTGTTCTTTAATATTTAAAAGTTATAGGGTAAAAAAATAAATTTCCCAAAATTTTTAAGCCCTGGGATAGGTATCCAAGCCTTAGCCAAATTTTATCAAGGGCGATTTCGTGATGTTTTTGAAATTTTTAGGCTAATGCTTCCATAAAAGAAAAAAAATACCAAATTACTTAAGTTTTTCAAGTTTTCTAAGCCTGTCAAGGTAGTTAGAAAACTCTTGATTTTTCTTCATTTCAAGCATATTTCATCCTTTCAGTGAGCTTGGTAATTACTTATGCTCATGGATTTTGATCCATGTTGAAAGGCCATTTATGAAAGTCATGATAAAAATTTCTTGATTTAGTTGTTATATTATCATTTTTCATGAACTTAAGTTGATTTGCATTAATATAATTCATGTTTGGTTATAGAAATAATGTTATTTTCATATGTATATATTTTAGTTCTATTTTCTTTGGCACTTTCATGCTGATTATTGTTGATATGTTCATTATTTTTTTATGATTTCTTGCATATTTGAAACTAGGAAATACATTTATGTTAATATTCATGATAATAAATGGAGAAAAAATTGTTATTGATTATTATTGGTGTTGACTGAATTTGATTGTGGCCTCTTAATAATTCTTCATGCTTGATTTTATGATATTTTGGACTATTTTGTAAAGTTTGAAACTTGTAGGGGCTTAAAAATAATTTTTCCAAAATGTTTAAGGCCTTGGAAGGGTATTTCCATACTTGGCCGAATTTATCAAAGGTGCTTTGGTGATTTTTTTTAATGTTTTAGGCTATTTAGTAATTACAGAAAACATGAAGACCAAATTGCAGAAAATTAAAAAAATTTTCCAAGGCCATCCAAGTTTGGCCAAATCCTCTATGACCTTTAAGGGTGTCTTTCATGCATTTTTAAACATGATTCAATGCATATTATGCATTTTTAAGAACCTTTTTTCAATTTTAGAAAGTTGAGGGACTTGTTTGTGAAAATTTAAAAAAATGTTCCTAGGCCAAAGATACTTGGCCAAATGCTTTGTGTGATTTTTGGTATATTTTCCATGTTGATTTTGATGTGTTTGATGTTTGATTATACATTTTGTTTTGAGGACTATTTTGTAAAGAGAGGAAAGCTTTAAGTCCATTTGTTGAAACCTTACATTTTAGGGTTAAAAAGGTCATTTCTCATATCAAATTACTCATTTAGGGTATTTTGGTCATTTAAAAACACTTTTATCAATTTTAGTCATTTTGGGCCTAAAAATGTAATTTTGAGAAACTTAGGGACCTATTAGTACTTTTTGCATTTTATGTCATCTTTGATATTCAAGTTACCCATTTAAGGTAAATTTGTCATCTCATATCATTTTTGAGTCTTTAGGGTTACTGGGATACTTCCATGTCAAAGGTCTACCTTAGGGGTACTTTAGTAATTTACTCTAAAGCATGTCCATTATGATCACCAAGATACTTTCGATCAAAATGCATAATAGGGATAGGTCACCTTTTTATGAAGTTATCAAGTCCTTTAAGGTTTTGAGATGCTTTCATGATTACCTTAGGGACATTTCAGTAATTTATATTAGAACCAAGTCCTATGTGATCTACGGGATGCTTCCATAACGAAGATGCATAGTTGTCGAAGGTATACATAAAGAGACATTTTGGTTTCTTCAACTAAACCTAATTCTTTAGAGTCTAGCTTTGTACTTTTCGTCAAAACTAGGTTTTAGTAAAAATTTTTATTATTTCTTATAAAACTGGAAGTTTTAAAATTAAAGCAATTTCTACAAATTAAAGTAGTACACAGAATTTTTCCTAGCATATGAAAGGGTTTTAAGGATTATTTTAATAACGAGATATCCTTTCAAAAGTGAGCAAATCGAGATTTTTCAAATTTTGTAAAAATAAAACCTTTCATATTCCTTTGGTCCTCTAGTAGGGTGCGAAAGATATTTTGATTTTTGAGTTCGTTTTCCTTCAGTTTTCTAGTGGGGTACGAAAGAGAATGATAAAACTTTTCGTATTCTCCGATAGGGTATGGAAGATAGTTTGATTTTTAAAAAATATTAAAAACCCGATTTTCTTCAACAAAATAATAAATTTGTTTCATAAAGTTTTATTTTGATATATGGGAATTATAATAAAATATTGGATATTGAAACTGAGTAAGAATCAAATTTTAAGTTAACAAATAATTAATAAGGTACCGATTAATAGGCATCACGAAAGGGATCGATACTTACTCATGATTGTAATGGACTCAAGTAATCTCTTGTCTTCTTGCAGACCTCGAAATTTGTATTTAAGGGTTTCGTAACCCTTGAAATACGAATTCTGGCAGGTGACTAATCTCACCTATCCAAAATATATTAATGGCGACTCTAAGATAAATGGTTGTTTTGTAATGGCTATTTATGGTTAAGTTGAGTGAGTGACTCATCTCAACAACTCAATCTCCAAAAATAATAAAAATAATAATGATATATAGATATATATAAGAACGAGGGTATACTCGCCTTTTAAGTTTGGCTGGTCAGGATTCATATATTGGCCATGTTGCAACATCTATGATTTAGGGACCATTCTATAGTGACCATGCATGTTAGGTCCATTTAGATTATCTTTAATAATCAAAGAATCATTTTGTTATTTCATATATGTGCTTTGGAGTCATTTTCATGACATTATGCTTTAAATTTAATATGTTTATAACTTAATTATAATATATATATTTTTCAAAATCCCAAGCAATATTCTCCAGTTAAAATAGTTAATTTGTGTGCTTCCATTACATAAAAGTCACCTCAATGATTGTTTTATACAAAAGAACACCTTCTTTAAATAAGTAAGTCAAAATTTTTAATTTTTTC
>JAQSVH010191884.1:0-17558 GCA_029448705.1 Adansonia digitata | reverse complement strand
GAATGCATGTCATATGTTCACTTCAATTCAAAACTATGATAACCATTCTGCCATTCATAAACTGTTTGTCATTGGATCTTATATACATCATGAATTTCACTTAGAAAAGAAAACGCTTATATTCGATGCACTAATAGTGCGCTATTAATTAATAGTAGAATGGCACTTAATTAATATAAAAAAATAAAATTTCAAATATCGTTCAAATTGAATTATTCTAAAATCCTAATTATTAATTAGATAAAAATCTATTAAATAGGATTTTACTTCTTTTCCTGTACCATATCTTTTGGCATACCAATAAAAATCTAAAGCACACCATCCTTTAAAAAAAGCAACACTACGGGAGTTGGTAAGTTACTTTTGGAATTAGATGCCCCTTAGAAATAAAAACTAGGAAAGTAGTCCATTATTATTACTTATTGGCGATTGCCATATGGAGTTTTTAACTTAATTATGAAAACTTCTTATAATTATAAAACTCAAAGGTATGTCTAAATTAAAATGAATAAACAACAAAATATTTCTATCAAAATCTATTGAAAAATATTAATGGCCGACGTTTGCTCTTGGTGGGTTGAAATAAAACTAATTCCTAAAATCTTTTTTTTAGGGAAAAAAACTAGACCCAATTGCAAAATTATGGGCCATCAAGAGAAAAAAATATATAAACTGAGAATGTTGGAACTTTTAATTTAAAATAAGAATAAAAACAGGAAGATAGTGGACATTCTAATTATTTTAACTAGTAGTTGAGGTTCCGCTACATTAATTTTTCTTTTTCTAAAACCAAAATATAACAAAAAGTTTCACCAGATTTACTTTAATTACTCTCTCTTATCCTTCTATGCGACAAGCTGCTTACTCATTTCGATAGGCTCCATTTGATCCAAGTCAATTTTGTTAGAACATTTTTAAAATAGTAAATAATTGTTATCTTCAAAGTTTTGTCCCTTAATTAAATAGTTAAAAGTGGTACCACTTGATTATTTACCGAATTTTAGGACTTTTCAAATAGGTATTTTTTTGAATAAGTTATGTTTACATATAAAGACACTTCTTTGCCCATAAATAAAATCCTTCTCGTTTAGAAAACATAAATAGAAAATTACATTAAAATTAAAAATAAAATTTTTGTAGTTTTATTACACACTACTTAGTGTATAGTAAATTGATGTCATCAATGCATAATGCCATTAATCTTTGGGTTCATTATATTCTCAAAGTTTATATGCTGGTAACTCTTTTACATACCACATTAAAATTTTTATTTTATAATTTTATAAAAACTTTAATTAATGGTGAAGAGAATACACAAGAATACAATATTAACCATGAAAAGAGTATCACATTACCATGAAAGTTTTTTTTGGCCATATGCATTAAGGCCACCCCTTCCTTTTATTAAGTTTCCACAGTGAAACTTCTATATAATAGTTCTTAAAGTTTACGACTTTCTATATTGTGGTGGTATTCGAACCATGAAACAAAGTGAATAGGTCAAGATGGATGCTAATTGTTCTTTCAAACTGAGAAAAGTCTCTGGCCCTTTCTATCAGAGATGCTAGGCTTAGACATCTAGTAAAACTTCAAGTTCAGGAGGTTTGGCTATTGCAAGTGTGGAGCCTTTGACTCGCTTGGCCCAAGCAAATTTTGCTGACTCACAAAATTATTCACTTGGTCTTTTGCGACTATAACTGAACGATGTTGATTATCTCATGGTTCTCCTTTTATATATATATATTTAAAGAAAATGATCATGTAAACGTAAAGTTGTGCTAAAACACGAGATTTTCATTAAAGTCGGTCAATGGTGTAGGTATCAAACAAAAGAGAAGTTTTGATGGTGGACCAAAACACTAGCTCTCTATATTGTACACGCTGATCATTTCATGTCCAAGCTTTATTAAGTACCAAATTCAAAGGCAGCATTGAGTGCTCATTATGATTATAAACAATGTTCTTTTATTCTATAAAAAAAAGGCTACAGTCGAGATAAATAGAAAATATGCATTACTACCTAGAACCCTCATAATATTATTCTACAGGCATGTGATAGCCACTATTCACAGGGAGAACATGTATCAACATGACCAATTTCAAACCAACAAAATCGGACCTTCTATAAAGGCATGTATTTTTTTATAGTACAAGTACAGAATGGCTAAAACCATTTGATACGGAACCCCAAGGCTAAAGAACTTGAAACTCCTTAAACACACATTTTGACAAGAACATGAACAAAAAGAAATTCCCTACCCTAATGAACCCCTAATTAATTATATGAATGGAAACGCATATGATAAGGTTGTTTTGAAAGTAATTACCTTAATAAGAATTATATTCTTGATGCAATAGAAAAAGACAAGCAATCCTCCATAAGATGAGTAAAAACTCAATATTTTTCATTTAACAGAATCTGCCATACAATGTTTATTATGAGGTATTTATACCCCTTGAAAAGAACGAGAAAACCCTAGAGATATAAAAGGCCTTTAAACATAGGCCTCTTACCAAAATAACTAAAGCCCAAACCTATAATCTCTAAAATATAACCCATTAAGCCTAAAGGTTTAAATTAAATTAGTTGAAAGCTAATAAAAGCCCATCTCACCAAAACAAGCCTATAATGAATTAAAAAGAAACCTACATGCAAAATACAAGTAGTGCGATGCCCAAAGCTATTCTTCTAACTTAAAATAATTAATTAAACAAGAATTAGAGTCTTTTTGCAAATTTAGCCCCATTTGATTAGATATGATGCCATTGGTCCTCATTGTCTCTTGAGATCCCATGCCATCTACAATTCTGCCTATGTAGGATTGAAATGGTTCTTTGAACTTCTTAACTTTTGATCTTGTTACCGGTCTATTTGGCATTGCTAGCTCATCTTTGGTTCCATTCCTCTTGCAATGTACCATGGTTGTGCTCACATCATCCCTTTCATTTTCCAAAGGATTCGTCCTCGAATCTGAATCAAAGTCAAAAGAAGATAACTTAGAAAAATTAAAAGTAGCACTAATATTGTACTCATCTGGCAAGTCGATCTTTATGCATTGTTATTGATGCATGCCAACACTTGGAATGGTCTATCACCTTTTGCATCAAGTTTTGACTTTCTTTGTTGTGGAAACCTCTATTTTTGCATATGCACCCAAACCCAATCACCTGGTTCAAAGATAACTGGCTTCCTACCTTTATTTGCCTTTTGTGCATACATATGATTCTTTTTCTCAATTTGTTCTCATGCTTTCTCATGTAATGTTTTAACCAAGTCAGCCTTCTTCTTGCCATCTAAACTAGCAATCTCATTCAAAGGTAAAGGCATCAAGTCTAACACAGTTAATGGATTAAAACCATGCACAATTTCAAATGGAGAATAACCTATAGAAGAATGTATAGAATGATTATATGCAAACTCAGTGAATGGTAAACAATCTTCCCAAGTTTTCAAGTTCTTTCCAACAATTGCATGCAACATGGTTCCTAAAGTCCTATTAACTACCTTAGTTTGCCCATCAGTTTGCGGGTGACATGTTATAGAGAATAAAAGTTTAGCACCCAACTTTCCCCATAAAACTCTCTAAAAGTGACTTAGGAACTTAACATCCCTATCTAAAACAATGGTTCTTGGCACACCATGAAGCTGAACCACTTCCCTAAAGAAAAGATCAGCAATGTTTGTTGCATCATCTATTTTATGGCAAGCAATGAAATGAGCCATTTTACTAAATCTATCCATAACAACAAATATGCTATCCCTACCTTTCCTAGTCCTAGGTAAACCCAATACAAAATCCATAGATATATCAGTCCAAGGTTCACTAGGTACAGGTAAAAGTGTATACAGACCATGAGGCATAGACCTAGACTTGGCTTATTTACATGCAATACACTTGGCACAAAACCTTTCCACATCTCTTCTCATATTCAGCTAATAAAAATGTTCACTAAGCGTATCTAAGGTCTTTTGCACACCAAAATGCCCTATTAACCCTCCACTATGTGATTCTCTAACAAGCAACTCCTTAATAGAACATGTAGGAATGCAAAGTTGTTTGCCCCTAAAAAGATATCCTTTTTGTCTATATAACTTATCAATGCAGCATATTCACAAGCTTGATATACATTAGCAAAATTAGCATCATCAACATATAACTCTTTCAAATGCTCAAATCCAAGTAACTTAGAAATAAGCATAGAAATCAAAGCGTATCTTCTTGATAATGCATCAGCCATAACATTTTCCTTACCTTGCTTGTATTTTATCATATAAGAAAATGTTTCAAGATACTCCACCCAATTTGCATGTTTTTTTCTCAATTTCCCTTGTCCCTTTAAGTACCTGAGAGATTGATGATCGCTATGTATCACAAACTCTTTAGGTAGCAAGTAATGTTCCTACACTTTAAGAGCTCTCACTAAGACATAAAGCTCATTATCATAAGTGGAGTAGTTCAAAACTGATCCGCTCAACTTCTCATGGAAATATGCTATGGGATGTTTCTCCTACATTAAAATAGCCCCTATACGAATCCCAGAAGCGTCATGTTCAATTTCAAAAGTCTTGGAAAAATTAGGCAAATGCAAAATAGGTGCAGTGCGTAACTTTTCCTTTAAGGTGTTAAATGCATTTTCGTGTTTTTTCTCCCATCTAAAACCAACATTCTTTTTAATGATTTCATTCAATGCGTCAGTGATAGTAGAGAAATCTCTAACAAATCACCTATAAAAACTTGCTAAACCATGGAAACTCCCAACCTTACTAGCTGACTCAGGTGTTGGCCATTCTTGAATAGCTTTCACCTTTTCAAAGTCAACCTCGACTCCCTTAAAACTTACCACAAAACCTAAGAAGATAACTTTATCCATGCAAAATGAAAACTTCTTAAGGTTTGCATACAACTTCTCTTTCCTAAGCGCATCTAAAACAACCTTAACATGCATAATATGTTTATCTAAGTTTTTACTATAAATCAATATGTCATCAAAGTAAACAACCATAAATTTTCCAAGGAACTTACACAAAACATGATTCATTAAGCGCATGAAAGTACTAGGTGCATTAGATAAGCCAAAAGGCATAACCAACCACTCATACAATCCATATTTGGTCTTAAATGCAGTTTTCCATTCATCACCTTCTTTCATCCTAATTTGATGATAGCCACTTTTTAAATCAATTTTGGTGAATATGAAGGCACCATGCAACTCATCTAGCATATCATCTAACCTAGGAATAGGATGGTGATACTTTACAGTGATCTTGTTGACCGCTCTACAATCCATATACATCTTTCAAGTTCCATCTTTCTTTGACACTAAAAGAACTGGCACAGCATAAAGACTCATGCTCTCCCTCACATATCCCATTTTAAGCAATTCATCGACTTGCCTTTGTAGTTCTTTTGTCTCCTTTGGATTGCTTCGGTAAGCTGGACGATTAGGAATTTAAGCTCCTGGTAGAAAGTTAATTTGGTGCTTAATCCCTTTTAAAGGTGGTAACTCATAGGGTACCTCCTCAGGAAAAACATCATCATAATCCTACAACAAAGTCACAAAAACACTAGGCAAATTTGGGTCAAGGTCAATGTTAGTAAACAACATTTCCTTAAATTGAATCAATATTAAAGCTCTTTTGCCTAAGTATGCACTCTTTAACTCTCTCTTTCTTTTGCATAAAAACATGGTTGTGTCTTAACTTTTTCACTCCTCTCAATTTCTTTTTGCTCATTTTTCACATTCTTTTTTTTTCACTTGCTAACTTCTTCTCTCCTGCACATCCCACTTTCTTTTTCTCACTTGTGCAGCCACTCACCATCGGGATTTTAATTTTATTTTTTTCTCTCATGGCCTTTTTTCTTTCTTCTTTGTTTTTCACCTTACTACCTGAATCCCTACTTGATGATTGTTGAATTTTTAATTGTTCAAGGTATGCTTCTTTGGGTGACAAAGGAGTAAGGGTAATTTTCTACCCATTATACATAAAAGAATACCTATTCATGTACTCGTCATGCATAACACACCTATCGAATTGCCATGGCCTACCCAACAATATATGACTAGCTTGCATAGGCATAACATCACACACAACTTCATCAACATATCTACCAATAGAGAATGCAACAATTACTCACTTAGTAACTTTGACTTCACCACTATCATTCAACTATTGTAGTTTATATGGGTTAGGGTGTTTATCATATTTCAGCCCTTACTTTTCTACCAAAGTAGTACTACCTACATTAGTACAACTACCCTCATCTATGATCATGCTACAAACTTTCCCACATACCATGCATCTAGTGTGAAATAGGTTTTCCTTTTGTTCTAGGCTATCTTCTTTCACTTTCAAGTTCAATGCATGCCTAACAACTAAAGATTCACCCTTAACAGCATATTCAACACTTTCATCAATATCAAAACAATCTTCTAAAGGTGGCATACTCAAATCACTACCATCAAACTCATTACCTGTATCAGACTTAGAAACAATATCACCTTAATAAACATAGCCTTTTTATTAGGACAATCAGATGCATAATGACCATGCCCTTGACATTTAAAGCACTTAATATCCCTATGTTTAGAAGGTTTAAAAGATGGATCAGTAGTACCTTTTTGAATTGAAGTACTCTTCTCCTTGCCTTTGTTTGTTTCATTACCTTTATCTTTGGAATTTGAATAGTGCTCCCTCTTTTTATCTTTATTGTTGCTCTATTTTGGACTCTATTTGCTACTGGAATTTGAGAAAGACTTGGCTGCCCTCTTTTGTTTTTGTTGCTTCTCCACCTTCATGGCAATGTTCACTAGCTCCTCCATCTCTACATAATGTTGCAACTTAACCACGTCAACAATTTCCCTATTCAAACCACCCATGAACTAAGCAATAGTCACTTATTCCTCATCTTCTATGTTAGCTTTAATCAATAGCATCTCCATCTCTTTGTGACAATATTCTACTAATCTAGATCCTTATGTGAGTCTATTTAATTGCTGGTGCAACTCTCTATAGTACTAAGATGGCACAAACCTCTTTTTCATCACTCTTTTCATCTCTTCCCAAGTGGATATAGGTGGTTCCATGTTCCTCCTCCTATTTTTGTCAATTCATCCCACCAAATTAGTGCATAATCAGAGAATTCACTGCTGCCAATCTAACTTTCTTATCTTCAAAATAGTTATGATAAGAAAAAATCATGTCCACCTTTCTTTCCCACTCTAAGAACACTTCAACATCATTCCTACCTTGGAAGGGTGGAATTTTCATTTTGATGGCATTAATGCTGCTATCTTTTCTCTCCACTCTTTTTTCCCTTCTTTTTCTACCTCTCACAGATTGCACTTCATCTTCATACTTATCATACATTCTTCCTAGCTCTTTCTCCCTATTCCTATGACTATTAATTGATCTACTATAGTTTTGGATTCTATTGGCTTCAGTAATTATTTCATCCATCCCATCTATCCTAGTAGATAACTTCTTAAATTCACTCATGAATGCCTTATACATTAATTTTAGATTAGGCACAATTTCATCCTCCTCCTTATGCAATGTTTCCTTTCCATCTCTACTTTGGGCTATTCTTAAAAACAAAAGCTGCAAGAAAATGGTTAGCAATAAAAAGAACCTCACAATTCACTCCCTTATGTGTTTAACTCAAAAGATAGAACTCCACTCGTGTTTCACTTAAAATTGGCTTTTACCTTCTTTTAAGCTTTCACACTCAAGCTTATTGTCCTCAATTGCACTTCAGAATTCAATTTCCAATCAAGGTAATTTACAAATAGCAAATTAAAACTAGGAATGCAATGAAAACACCTAACAAAGAAGATAGGCACAAAACTAGAAGCAAGAATACCAAAATGAGGAAAAACAAAATAAGCACACGAGAGGAAGATATGTATGTTGCTCAAAATGCAAATTTTAAATTAACAAGAATTAAATTGCTAATTATGGTGTAAATGGAAACAAAAAAGAAAAGAAAAAAATTAAGAGACATAAAAAATAACGACTTAGAATGAAGGAAAAATGACAAAACTAATGCATAAATGAAGAAATTGATATTTGCCTAATGGAAAAGTCAATTTTGATGCAATAGATGTAAGGACACTAAAAACAAAATAAGGAAGTCAAGAAACCTGTCCTAGAATGACGTCAAACCCATAAATCATGCTCATGCCACTGTGACTTTTTTATTTAATTTCCAAATTTAAATTATGACCAAATCTGAATTTGATTATTTCCATATCAATAATTACCTTAAATTTTGCCCCAAGTGTGCAGATTTAAGGTCTCGCCACCAACCAAATTAATCTTTCTTTTGTGCTTTTCTTCTCCTGGCCAAGATGCAAATTTAATTCATCTTTTTTTTCACTCCAGCAACTGATCTATTTTTTATTTTATTATTTTTTTTGAATTTTATATGATAGCTAGGGCAGCAAATAACTCAAAGAACAAATATGAGAAAAAGAAAAGATAAGAAAAACTCAAGAACAAGATGAACCCAACAAGATAAATAAAAATTTATCTCAATCCAAGTTTTGGTACCCAATAATGCGGAACCCCAAGGCTAAAGAACCCGAAACCCCTTAAACACACACTTTGTTAAAACATAAAGAAGAAGAAATTCCCAACCCTAATGAACCCCTAATCAATTATATGAATGGAAACGCATATGATAAGGTTGATTTAAAAACAAGAATAGAATTCACCATAAGTAATTACCTTGATAAGAATTATATTCTTTTTGCAATAGAAGAAGACAAGCAATCCTCTCTAAGATGAGTAAAAACTCAATATTTTTCATTTAACAAAATCTGCCATACAATGTTTATTACAAGGTATTTATACCCCTTGAAAAGAACAAAAAACCCTAGAGATATAAAAGGCCTTTAAACATGGGCCTCCCACCAAAATAGCTAAAGCCCAAACCTATCATCTTTAATATACAGCCCATTAAGCCTAAAGGTTTAAATTAAATAAGCTGAAAGCTAATAATAGCCCATCTCACCAAAACAAGCCCATAATAAATTAAAAAGTAACCTAGATGCAGAATACAAGCAGTGGGTTGCCCAAAGCTATTCTTCTAACTTAAAATAAATAATTAACTAAGAATCAGAGTCTTTTTGCAAATTCAACCCCATTTGATTAGATATTATGCCATTGGTCCTCATTATCTCTCGAGATTCCATGCCATCCATAATTCTGCCCATGTAGGATTGAAGTGCCTCTTTGAACTTCTTAACTCTTGATCTTGTAACCGATCCATTCGGCATTGCTAGCTCATCTTTAGTTTGATACCTCTTGCATTGTACCATGGTTGTGCTCACATCAGCATTACTTCTACTTGATAAGAAATGATGTATGATCTTATGGTTTTAATAAAAATGTTGAGATCTAGTAAAATTTTGAATCTACTTTGAAAGTCATGATTCAAAAGTGTTGTATGAAAAATTTTCAAGATAGCAAATGTAAATTATTCGAACCACTTGGTTGGAGGACAAAGTTTTGGTCATTGGTAATAAGATGACTAATAATGTCCATGATAAATGGTGTACATATGTTGATATTAGAATCACTTAACAGGCCCGTTAGTGGTCCTGCATTAACTATAGTTTAAATGATATGTTAAACACCCTTATTTATATATATGACTTGATGAAGAAAAGTCATGCTATTTTCATATATATACATAATAAATTAAGAATCATGTATTGACTATGTTAAAAAGTTGTAAAAAATAGCAATGATATTGTCTTATTTCACCAAGGAATTTGATTACAATAAATTACCTAGTTGAAGAGGATAATATGATGTACGATTACACATTTAGTGATAAATAAAATGGACAAATGTGTAACCATCATGAGAAATAAATAAAGTGATCACTATGAATGTTATAAGATAAAGAATTGTTATTGTATAAAGGATATCTTTGATAATTAAAATACGATTAAAGTACATTCTTTAACAAAAGAATTGATATGCATACATGGTGGGGGTTTTGGTTTTATGAACCTTTAAGATACATATATATATAGTTTCAACATATGGTATGGGAAATTAACATAGCTATGTTGCTAATTCCGGGATAAGGTTCAAGCCCATAATATCAAGTCACCTATGATAGAAACTTGACTTAATACTTAGTATAACGTCAAGCCTTGAGTTCAATGAGACAAAGTAAGTCATCTGTATGTGGTTGCTAGCACTATAATGTTATATAATATATCATCCCAAGTAAAGTGCTAGGTACTTGTGAAAATAAAGGAATAATTCATAAATATACTCTTAATAGACCTATAACATAGCTATATTAGAGTATTATAGTTACGAGAACACTTTTGATGGGATCTACCTATGTAAGTGAGAAGTGTAGACACTTCTAGGAGTTCAAGGGCTTGGCTATAACAACACTCATGGAAAATGTTCATAAACATATGGCCAAAATAGTGTCCCTAGATATTATACATTGACCGATGTTGAAATCTTTGTGTGAGATGTGATTGGTTAACCAAATGGAATAGTTATTTCAAAGCATAATTTACCATGCAATTTTGGTTAACTTTAACATATTTTCACTAAGTGAAGGGTCAATCGTATGACACCTTTATTCATGCAATAATTTCTAAAATTATCAAAATTTGATTTGTTTTGAAAATGGTTGGGATTGTTAGAATATTTTCAAAATAGTGAATGGTTATAAGTTTTGTCTCATAATTACTTAATTAAAAATGGTATCACTTGGTTATTTATCATGTGTTGTGACTATCCAAATAGGCATCTATTTGGATAAGTTATGTCTACATGAATAGAAAATTTGATTGCCTGTAAATAAAACCCCTCTTTTTTGAAAGACATAGATAGAAAACTACATAAAAAATTAAAAATAAAATTTTGGTAGTTTTGCTACATTTTGTTTAGTGCATAGTGGATTGATACCATCAATGCAAAACGCCATCAATCATTAGGCTTCATTGTATCCTCGAGTTTATACACTGATAACTCTTTTGCATACCATACTAATGCTAGAGGCACATAAAACCTGAGGGAAAATGGCATTGTTGCATTACATTGAGGCTTTCATTTGTTGTGTTTTTCGATTCTCACATACTAACAAACTTTGCATAATGATTTTTTTAGGGCCCAACTAAGATTTTATTTAATGAATAAAATATTTTATTTAATTTGAATATCTAAAATATATTTAAAGTAATATCAATCCATTTCTCCAATTAGCTTCCAATTTCTTGAACTTCTATTAGTTTTTAGCAAGTTTAACCCATCAATATGGTTTATAATGATCATAAAATTTGATGACTTAGTTTTTGAAATTAAATAAAGATTTTTTTTTCTTGACTTATCCATGACAACTTGACAAGTTTTAGAATTCAATTTTAATAATATAGCCAGAATAAATCAATTGTATTTAATTAAATTTATTTTCTTTATCTTTTTTTATTTCAATTAATTTTCTTTATAGATACGTTTGCACGCTTACAATTAATTTTTTTAAACAGTAATATTATAAATAATTATAAGAATAGAAAAAAGTTTGTGATCATAGTCACTCTCTAATTAGTTATCATTTAAAATTCAAAGACATTACGCTGTAAATATTCAAGTCGTAAGAGTAGCTAGACAATCTAGAAGAGGATATGGACAAGTGAGGTTTCATTTAAATTTAAAGTTTTAATACGGCAAGTTAGCCGTGGAATTCTATCAATCACGATTAATCTTGCACAAAAGAGAATCTAATGGACAAAATCTTTTAGTAATATGGTGAATTAGAGGAAACAATGTGTCATGCGTTAAAATATTAACCTTTTTAAATAAAGTATGGAAACAACTTGTTTATAATAAAAAGCATAACAATGCTGCATAGTTGAAGACTACAAATTGCATTTTCTAAGTAGCTAGGAGTCTAAACTAGCAATTGATTCAGCAGTTTGTGATTGAAGCATAAACTGTTTTGAAATAAGAAAATAGAAAAGCTTCATGGCGAAACAAGGAGAAATCCTCTTGCATTAGGGCTGTTTTCAAGGAAGTATTTGACAAAGTAAAACCAATCTCAGTAGTAACAACCCCAGTGCTACTAATGGCTCAATAATGATGGAAGCCACCTATTGTTGGCTTCTATAACATTAATTTTGATGGTCCCATTGATAATAAGAAAATAGTTAGAGGAATAGATATGCTATTTTAGAAATTCATAAGGGATGTTTATGGGAACAAACTACCAACTTAGCATGCTAAATACGCCCCATTTTGTTCAAGCAATCATCTAGGCCATCAGAGGCAATTATTTTGAGCATCCTTGGAAGCAGGAGTCAATTTCTTATTATTTTGGACTTAATTAAGGTAGTTCAGAGAGCTACACGTAAATGCAAGTCATATTGGTGTATATATATTGATACCAAGTTTTTACACCACTAAAAATTCAAATTTTTATGTGTAGTATCAATACAAGAGGGTTTGGTATCGAGACCTAATGAGTGATATTAATAACTAGCATGTTTGTATCGATACAAACTTTCTTAATAGCTAAAATTGTGATTTATGGCCAAATGTATCAATACTCAAGCAAGAGTATCAATACAAGTCCACTAAGTTATGATACATACCTCTAAGTCTCGAGATTGAAATTTATTTTTTTGGCTCTTGGTATCAATACATGTGTCATTGTACTAATACTTATAGGAAAGAATTACCTTATGTATCGATACAAAATGTTTCGTATCAATACATAAGGAATTTTTACCCAATTCGAGCCATTTTTTAGCAGCTACACCATTGAATTAAAAATTTGATTCAAACATGTTTTGTGCACCAAAAGTCTTCAAAATTCATACAAGCTTCAGCTTTAGGCTTATGATTAGATTTAGACAAATTTTAAGGCTCCAATAGCTAATGTTAAGGGACATTTTATGGCATTATGTAAATTGTCAAAGGATAAGTCCAATTTTTCTCAATGCTTAAGTGCATAAAGTGGCCTTAATTGACTGTTTTTGCTGAGCAAACCAATAAGTTTGCATAACTGGGCACAGTACCTTGTATTGCATGAGGTACATGCAACAAAACCTCATAATGTCCTTGCTTTTTACAATTTTTGTCTTCAGGTCACATGGTTGTATATGCCAACTTTGGTTCAGTTGAGAATGAGAGACATATATGATGACACAGAGAGCAGAAAAACCCTACCACACAAACATTCTCATAAAAGAAAGCACTTACTTTTATACATTCTCTCAATATCCCTTAGCCACCAACCAAAAACGCCTTTCCATTCCCCTAGCTCCTTAAAACTACCATTAAAAACCCCTTCAAAACATTTATTCCATGTAGCTCTTCTTTCAAAACCCCTCCATCAACACCCTAACTAAAAAGCTCTTTCTTTTCATCACTTTCTCGTTATTCAACATCAAAAAAGAAGGAAGAAGGTGAGTTCAAAGTTGTTGTTTAGAGAAAAATGCTAAAGCTTGAAACTTTTGGTGTATTTCTCCCTTTTGCTCAACTTATTCTCTGATTCTTCTACATTCTCATCATCCTAGTAGCCTCTTTATGTTACAATGACCCTTTTAAGATTTTCATGCATTATTGTGTCCTTGATTTTGGTAGTCTTAGGCTTAATGATCCTCTTAATGTGTTGCTTGAATGGTCAAATATTCCTGCTTTATTTTCACCACCATAACAGTCTCTATTTATGTATTTCTTGCCATGTTTCATTCAATTCCACATATTTATCTCATATTTCAAATTCATCTAAAAAGTCTTGAGCATATTCATGGATTTTCTTACATCTTGGTAGGTTTCATGAAACAAAAATTTCTTTTTGAAAATTTCAACATGCTTTTTTTTTTGTTAAACATGTTCATACCATCATACATGGCTTGATTCTAGATGTAATTAATTTTAGGCCTACTCTCTAACTTGTCTCTAGTAGAGTCGCCAATCTATCACAACGTGGCTAGAATACGAATCCTAACCAGTTGAACTTAAAAGGCAAGTATACCCCTCATTCATATATATATATATATCTATATATTGTTATTTTCTTATTTTGGGGGGCCATATCATTATTGTTCTTTTTCATATTTTGTGGACCGAATCATAGAGATAAATCACTCACTTAACTTAACTCTAAATAGTCATTACAAAAAGACTATTTTTCTTGGAGTTGCCACCAACCTATTTTGGCTAGGTGAGATTGGTCACCTATTGGAGTTCGTATCTCATGGGTTATGAAACCTATGAAAAAAAACTTCGAGGTCTGGACTAATATCAGGGATTAGGTGAAAGGATTTAGGAGTCAGTTACAATCATGAGTAAGGATCAACCCCTCTCATGATTAATGACTTGTTAACTTAAGATTTGATTTTTACCTTGTTTCAATCTATGATATTTAATTATAGTTCCCATATATCAAAATAAAATTTTATGAAATAAATTTATTATTCCATATGAGAAAATCATGTTTTCAATATTTTTTAAAATCAAAATATCTTTTGTTCCCCACTGGAAAACCAAAAGAATAAAAAAGATTTTATCATTACCTCTTTTGTACCCTATTGGAGAGCTAAAGGAATACGAAAGGTTTTTTAAAAAGCAAAATATCTTTCATATTCTATCAAAAGGTTGGAGGAATACAAAAGATTTTATTTTTGCAAAATTCATGAAAAGTCTTAATTTTATCTTTTAAAAGGATATTTGTTATTAAGATAATCTATGAAACCCCTGCCATATACGAAGAGAAATTCCATGTACTACTTTAACTCAGAGACATTGGTCAATTTTAAAACTTCTAGTTTTATGGGAAATAATAAAACTTTGTCCTAAGACCCAATTTGATGAAAAGTACAAAACTAGACTCTAAGGACTTAGGTTTGGTCAAAGAGATCGAAATGTCCTAAAATGCACTTTTGACATGAAAGTATCTCAATGACCCTAAAGGACTCCATTCTAAGGTAAATTACTAAAATGTTTCTAAGATATACATTTGATGTGAAAGTATCCCAAGAACCCTAAAAGACTCAATGACATCATAAAAAGGCAAAGCTATCCCTATTATGTAGCTTCGACATAGAAGTATCATAGTGATCGTAAAAGACTTGGTTCTAAGATAAATTACTAAAATACCCCTAGGGTATACCTTCAACATATAAGTATCCCTGTACCCTAAAGGACTTGATAACTTCATAAAAAAATGAACCTATTCCTATTATGCATCTTTCACATAGAAGTATCCCAATGATCATAAAAGACTATGTTCTAGGATAAATTATGAAAATGCCCTCAAGGTACACCTTCAACATACAAGAATCTCAATACCCTAAGAGACTCCATAATGATATGAAATAACAATTTTAACTCAAATTAGTAGCTTTGCCATTGTGTATGACCTAAAATGCAAAAATTATTATTAGGTCCCTAAGTTTCTTAACATTGCATAGTAGCCCCATAATTGTTAAAAATGCTAGAAATGTTTCAAAATAACCAAGATACCAGTAATTTAGTATGAGAAATGACCTATTTATCCCTCAAAATGCAAGGATTTACAAAAAGGTCTGCAAAATTTCTAATTTTGCAATTTAATCCCTCAATGACATAAATTACAAAATAAACATCAAACACATCAAAATTAACATAAAAAACATACCAAAAATATTAAAGAAGATTCGGTCAAGTATCTTTGCAATAAGTCTTTAAACTATTTAAAATTGTAAAAAAGTCCCTAATGGGTTAAAAATATGTGAAATGCATTTAAACATGTTTAAAATGCTTGTAAAATACCCTTAGGAATCCATGAAGAATTCAACCAAGCATGGAAGGCCTTGGAAAAAATTTGCAATTTTCCAATTAATCACCAAACTTTTCATAATTACAAAATAGCCTAAAAATATTAAAAACTTCACAAATAAATCCATTCATGGCTCGGCAACTTAAGAAATACCTTTCCTAGGCCTTAAAATTTTTGGTAAAATTATTTTTAGGCCCCCATAAGTTTCAAACTTTATAAAATCATCCAAAATACCCTAAAATCAAGCATGAAAATTTATCCAAAGGCCATAATCGTTGAATTAGGAGTGTAATAGCTTTTAAAACATATGATTTTATTACCAAACACTCCTGGAAGAAATTCCATAACATGGCTTGTTCAAGTGGCTTCATTTTAGTGTATGAACTACACATCAAGTTGTTTTCAATATGTATGACAATTTTTGTAGATTTTTGTAACATTTTTCAATTAAAATAGGATAAATTATCTTTCCATCCATGTATGGCTCGTCTAGTAGATATTTTAGATGAGTTAGGGGTAAAATCTAGAATGTAAGCTATTTCAGACATTCCGTGCAATGCAATAACAACCAATATTAAAATTTTATTTGATGCCCATAATGATTTTTTGAGTAATTTTTGGGTTAATTATACTAGGTCAGCTTTCATAAAATTTTAATTTGAGATTTTACGTAATCGAAATAGTCTTAAATAAATTTGGATAGTTTGAAACCTTAAAACCATAAAGAACTTTCAGGTTTTTTGGGTCTTACCGTTTACTATTTTGAGACATTTGGATGCCTCAAAATTGATTTTGGAGATATTCCTTTGAGAGTCTATAGGTCTAGGAATGCCAAATTATAGGTTCCTAGTGGCTTAAATCAAGGATCTCAAGTTAATAAAAATAAAATAGAAATTGATTTTTACCTTTGATTTCAAAGTTCCATTTTTATCAATTTAGTCCTTGTGCCCTATTTCATAATTTCTTTTGAATGAAGTTTAATGTTATAAATAATTTTGATTTGATACCAAATTTATAAACGTTTTTGGAGTGATGGCACTTTTCTAAAATTTTTATTTTTATAAAATCTTTTTCGATGAATTAAGCTGTGAATTTGAACTAGTCTCGGACTGACAGTCAGTTGCTCTCATAGATACCAACATGAGTCTTGGGATACATGCTTTTTCCTTAATATATATATGTATGTGTGTGTGTGTTTTCAAATTGGAATAATAAAAACCAAGGATAATGTAATTTGCATATGTGTGATTAGTCAATACCAATTTTTGGGCATTACCAGAAGGATTGATCCTCACTTGGTGTAACTAAATCCTATAGATCTCTAGCTTGTGCAGGTTGTAAAATCATTCCTGTAGAGTTTCGTAAGTCTTAAGTGAATGGTTTTAATAGATGTCCAATCATATTTAGCTGAAAAAGACAATAGCAACTCCTTTTGCCTAGCCATCTTGTATTCCAGTATGGGAAACTCAGACAAGCAATTCGTTCTAACGGCTGGGGGCCCTACGATGATTGTCTGCTATAATATTTCAAGATTCTTATCCTGATATGTTACGACGTATAGCTATATAATGAGGTTAGTTTTCTCGTCATAACTCTCTCTTGTGCATTTTTAGGTTACTCCATACCCATCAAATTGTTTTTCAAAATAATTTACACCAATTGGTAAAAATAAAAAAATTCATTTGATTGAGCTATGAGATTGTTTTTATTATAGTTTATGACATTTCTAGGTTTTAAATGCGAGTTTCTATGGATCAT
>JAQSVH010191804.1:7397-17573 GCA_029448705.1 Adansonia digitata | reverse complement strand
ATGGAAAAATACTAATCTTGAAAATAATTAAACACAAGCTAATTAAGCTGAAGTTTTAGTTATATCAAAACTAGAATTAATTTAAAGCTAATATAGCTAACATTCTCGAAATACTAAATTCTTTGATAAAATATTACGAGAATTATAATTAAATATCAAATATTAAAACTGAATAAAAATCAAATTTATTTTAACGCATGATTAATAAGGTACCAATTACAGGGCATCACGAGAAGGTCGATCCTTACTTGTAATTGTAACCGACTCCTAGATTCTTTCAAGTGATCTTTAGGATGAGTGTAGACCTCAGAGTTTATTTTCATGGGTTTTGTAATCTCGAAAATATAAACTTCGATAGTTGTCCATCTCACCTAGCTAAAATAAAACTGGTGGTGACTTAAAAATAAAGTCATTTTGTAATAACTATTTAGAGAAGTTGAGAGAGCGATTCATCTCGACAACTCAGTCCCCAGGATATGGACCCTTAAAAATAGAAAGAAATAATTATATAGATATCTATATAGAAACAATGGATACATTCTCCAGTTTAAGTCGAGCTGGTCAGGATTTATATCTGGGCCATGTTACGATAGCTTGGTGACTCCGCTGAGGACATCTTAATGAGTCAGGCCTAAAATTAATTACAGGCTAAATAAATCTTAATTAATTTGGTTTCAATAAATATTTAATTATAATTCCCAAAAAATTATTATTGTTATTTTTACCTGATTTGTCTTTGTGTTTCTTTTGTTTTCTTTGGTATTTAAGATTGAGGTGTTATTAATGTTTTAGGAAAAATTCATTTATCCCTTCATACCCACTGACCACGAATGCAGTAGAATCTTTTTTGGATTTTTGGAAGGGTATAGGTACCTGATATTTTAGGAGAGGGCGAAGTAGCTCTGGTTTATGAAGTGTTATCCTCTGTCTGGGTTAGTGAAAAGCCTGTCGGGTATAAATTCCTTCACCTACTCGAGGTGTTGGCATGGAAGATATTCCTACTCGGATTGGACCCTTTTTGATATAAACTTGTGAAAGGTAAGGATAAGGTACCTCCTTAGTCCATTCGGGGCTAGAGGAGTGATTTGAGATTGATTTAGGGGTTTAACCTAAATTTCATATAGTTAACCTAGTGACCTCCTATTTAAAATCACACTGTACTTTAGACATCACCGCAAGTTAGGAACACATGAAGGGAAAATTACATTTTTTTATGATAATATTTTTGTTGTACGATGTTATCTTTTTGTTTTATGTTATATTGTTGCTTGAATTTATTATCCTTTTTATGGATACTAACTCGTTTGTCTTTTTTTTTCCTTTTTTTATGCATTTTTCATTTGTATATAGGGACGGTTACTTTAAATTTGAATTTTAGCTTAGTTTAATTTCTGTTAGACTTTATGGGTGAATGAGTATACAAAATGATTATTTCTAAGACATTCGAGAAAGTTCGTACTGAGTCAGAATCAAATCAGAAGGAATAGAGGGACTGTATGCTAAGAGTATTTATGCCACAATTATCAAAGATTATGCATTTAGATGTCTGACAGAATAATTTGACAAACTTGGCTGATATATAGGATGGTTGGAGCAATGGGAGGCAAGCTTAATTTATTGAAAAGTATGGACATATCACTCTTCTCCTCAAAATAACAATAGACGAACAATTGGTCTGTGCTTTGATCAAGTTCTGGGATCCTTCCTATAGATGTTTTTCATTTAGTCAGCATGATTTGACCCTTACAATAGAGAAGATTGCATTTATATTGGGGTTAGGGCTTTTAGAGTTAAAACCCATCCATTACAAGAAATGTAACCTGGCAAGTCTCCAAAAGAAGTTGGACAGATTCTTGATTTACCACCCTAGTCAACATTACACCATATCGAGCATAAAGGCAATAAGAGAATTATCTCGTGGTAGTTTTTGAAGGAATACATCTAGGAGCACTCAAATAAAGAAGAAGCCCTTGATGCTTATGCTCTAGCTATTTATGGATCAGTGCTTTTTCCAAGGATACTTAGGCATATTGAAGTAGCTGTAGTGGACACTTTGAGCAATTAAAGAGGAACGTCTATCCTACTCCTACTATTTTAGCCAAAATCATCTGAATGCTCAACGTGTGTAGAAAATCAGGTCGAGTAGGTTTTTTGGGAGTGCGTTGTTACTATACATTTGGCCCAGAGCCATTTTTGAGGTAAGGGTTCTATTAAAGTAAAGCCAAATTTCTCACATTTCGTTCCTCTGCAAGAGTTCATCAAGAAATGCTAGCACAATTCAGGATAAAAAAATCAATAGGTGGAAATGCTAAAAAATTTGGTTTATGCAAATATAACCTAGAGAGCTCCTTGGTTTGCGCCTAAACCTTTTCTATATCGATGTGGTTAGTTACTTTTTGTGCTTTTGCTCGGTTTATGAGGAATTATAGGATATGCACTGCTTTTGGTCCGACGACAGTATGGATCAAAACAATTTATTCCTATGACTACTTGGTTGGCTAACATAAACTTAGATTATTCTAGAGAAGGTTATAGGAGTCCGCTTCAGTCCACAGCCTTACATTGGAGAACAAGGTATGAATGAGGGATAAATGCTTACACGGATCAAACTACTCCTGGGTATGACACTTGGATGCATATTTGAGGATGTTATTTAATCATTCCGAGTACAGATGGATTTAATCCTTGGGTGTCTTACAACCACAACCTCCAATGCCTTTTGAAGTGGAGTTGATAAAACTAGAAATCGAAAGAGATCGAAAAAGATTGGCCACAGAAAACCAAGCTTTTCAAGAAGAAATTATGTACTTGAAGATAAAAATGGAGGCCAAAGAAAAAGACGTCAAGAAGATGGAAGAACAATAGAACTTAATGAAACAAGATTGGATCAAGCAAAATAAAAAGATAAAACTTATCGATATATTCGAGAGTTTAAGCAAATCTTCTAATAAGACGATAGAAGAGATACACAAACTTTGCCAAAGTTGGGGGAATGGAAAACTAAGGCCTTAGAAGGACAAGCCAAAGTAATCACTTTCGAATAGGAGAAAGAAGCACATGCTAACACCCACACTTTGTTAAAATGATCTATAAAATGGAACGAACAGCTTAGGATTACTTTAGGTGCAGAGCAAGAAAGAATGGCTAGATTATTCCAGGAAAAGGAAATTCTTGCTATGACTGTCAAGGAAATAGGACAAGTCTTGCTTCAACAATAACATGATATTAATGCTTGAGTGTAAGCTTATTCGGAAATGTACATATCCTGGGATAATAAGCTGTATTGGGTCTAGAATAAGTCTAATAGATGGAAGGCCAAATTTTTGGGTTGGCAATTCTACAGTGATCACCTTACACAACAGATTCACTCAACGGTCATTCAAGAAGACATATGGTGGAGAAAATCCATGTTATGAAAAGTCAAATTAACCGAGTTGGTGAATTTGGTCCTGTTGTACTTATGTTTTTAGAACAAGCAGAACAACAATATGGCTAGATTAGAACTTTCCTTGGATGTGATCCTAACGTGATAGACAATGTGTAACCTTTTGCAAAGTTAATGGAAATTTACGATTTTGAAATCTTTTATTAAAGCAAGCACTTTTATGAGTACATTTATACATTTATCTCATGCATTCGTATCATTAACATACATATATAAATTCATTCATTCATTCATTAATAAAATCATAATTTAATAAAATTTAGAATTCCCTTTTCAAGGTTTTAAACATTGCTAATCGGAAAGACCTACTGAACAACAACTTACTTATCGCTATTACACTAGATTCACAGTGACGAAAATGGCGGAGGATTAGTTGGAAAGATTGGAAAGACTTGAAGAAAGCCCACATCAATCCCAAGAGAATACGATTAAAAGGCAAAAAGAAATGCAAGCCCAAATCACTAGGTTAATCGAAATTACTATTTGTAAGAGAGTCGGTATGCCCGCCCAAAATCAGTTTTACTTTTGTCGGCTCATCTAGGGTGGTCCGACCTGAGACACAACAAGCATTTGTACAAGAAACTCAAACCCCAAATATGCCAACTATGCAGTAAAATACCCTTGGAGCTACACCACCTCTAGTGATTGTTATTAATCTTAACACTCGCTCACAAAAGGTTGATATTAGAGCTGTACGACAGGAGATAACAATTCCTAATACTGCTAAAAAGTACAATGACAATGACAAAAAGCCAAAACTAAAGTAGTGATCGAGAAAGAAAAAATTATAGCTTTTAGAAAAAAGGTTGAAAGCTATAGAAAAAGATGAATTTCTGCATTAGCGTAGATGTTGGGGATCTTATTCTGGTTTTTGATTTGATTTTACCACCCAAGTTTAAAATTCTGGAATTTGAAAAATATAAGGGCACCACTTCCCCACAAGTTCACATCAACATGTTTATTCAAAAGATGGCAGGCTATTTGCACGATGACAAGCTCTTCATTTATTGTTTTCAAGAAAGTTTAACTGGATCGACATTGAATTAATATAACATTTTGGCTCATAATCAAACTGGTCGGATTTAGCTAATGCATTCCTGTAACAGTACAAGCATAGGTTAAATGGGTTCTAGATAGGTTAACCCTTCAAAATATAGAGAAGAAGCCCACTTAGTCTTTTAAAGAGTACACCTAAAGGTGGAGAGATATGGCATCTTAAGTCCAGCCTCTATTAAATGAGAAAGAAACTGCCATGCTATTTGTAGGCACCTTATTCTTCCCTACTATGATAAGTTGATGGGAAATGCAACAAAAAATTTCTTCGATCTTGTTATTTCTGGAAAAATGATCGAAGCTACCATAAAGATAGAAAAAATTACGGTAGGAGAACCTTCCATTACGAAAAAATTGGACCTCCCAAGAAAAAAGAGGAAACTTCATTTTCCAACTATGTAAGTCAACCTTTCTGCCAAGAATCTGGTCCTTTCTACCGAAATCAAAGTCAGCAACCTTGGAATACCCTATTTCTGAATACACCTTGACTTGTCACTTCCTATTCACTAAAGAATACTACCCAGAATCATCCTCAAAACCAAACATAGACTAAACCAAATCAACTTGCCCGAAGAATCAACCTGCTAAGACCTCGTCATGAGCCTCTTCTTTATTCTTACAAAAAAATATTTAATAAGCTTTTAGAGGCTCGATTAGTAGCTTCTCTATTAACAAAACCATATGAGGGTGACTTACCGAGTTGGTATGATCTGAATGCCTACTGTGAATACCATGCAGTAGCTGGCTATCCAATTAAAAATTGTACTACTTAAAAAAAAAGGTCCATAATCTTTTAGAAAGGCGAGCTTTCAAATTTGATATGGCTCGAGACCTAATGTAGCAACAAACCCTTTACCAAATCATTCTAAATCAGGAGTTAATGATCTAATCCTCAAAGAAGCGTATAAGGCGAAAAGAGATGTGTGAAAGGTTAAGAGCCCGATGGAAGAAGTTTGGGCTATTTTGATTGAAAGAAGAATCTTTAATTAGAATCATGAATATATAAGTTACCAATCAAACCTAAGCCCAAACTTTTATAAGTTTCATGCTGTTAATGGGCATAGTCTACAGAATTGTTTGTATTTTTTGGCCTAGTTCAAAAACTAATGGATAATGAAGAAGTTAAATTTTATTTAGAAACCCCTCGACATGAAGAAAAGTATTTTAACATAGCTGATGAAGGTTCATCCAAATTGCCCTACAGTGTGGGTCGTTCGTTGGTCATTTACTGTAATTGACCAAAACCTACACTTTCTAAGAATGAGAATGTTCCAAAGATTATCATTCAAACTCCGACACCTTTTCTGTACAAAGACAACAAGCAAGTACCTTGGAGATATGATACTAGAGTGACAACTCCAAAAGCTTTGGCAAGTCAATTACCAGCTACTGATATTACTGGAGTCAGCCATATGACTTAAAGTGGATGAGTCTATAACTTGAAAAGTAATAAAGCTACTACTAAGCCAAAAACAAAAGGGTAAGTGTTTGGAAAAAAAGTAACTATTGAAGATAGTCCTGTTAGAATTCAAGAACAGATTAAATAGAAAGGTACTTTTGAATTTTTAAAATTCATAAAGTATAGCAAGTACAGCGTCATGGACCAATTAAAGTAGTAATCAAGAAAAATTTCTATGTTGGCATTACTGCTTAGCTCGAAAACTCATCGAAATGCATTGTTCAAAGTGCTTAATTAAGCTTATGTCTCGCAGGATATTTTAGTTAACAAGCTTGATCGTCTGGTAAATAACATCATTGCTGATAATTTTATCTACTTCAGCGATGATGAAATTTTCCCATGTGGGATGACTTCCATGAGAGCTCTGCATATAACTATTGATTACAATGGGACTCTACTGCGTAAAGTACCTGTCGATAATGGTTCAGCTCTTAATGTCATGCCATGGGTTATGTTGTCCAAGTTACCAATAGACCACAGTTAGCTCAAGTATAGTTAAATAATGGTCAAAGCTTTTGATGGGATAAAGAGAGAGATCAAAAGAAATATTTATGTCCCTTTAATGATTGGCCCATGCCTTTTTTATATGGAATTTCATGTATTAGATATTGCCCCTGCATATAACTATCTTTTGGGATAACCTTGGATGCACTCTACCTATGCTGTACTATTTTCCCTTCATCAAAAGGTCAAGTTTATAATTGATAACAAATTGGTCAGTATATCAAGTGAAAAAGACATAATAGCTGTGACTTCAACTGAGCCTCCTTATGTTGAGTGAATGCTGATGCACAAGAATGCTTACTTAAGACATTTGAGATTGTTAATGCTACATTTGTTGCCGCGGGATCTCCAGTTTCGATGCCTCGACTTTCTAAAAGCACTCATATGGGTTTGAAGCTCACGGTGCGAAAAAGTGCTCAAGCAAAAAAAAGGCTCAATAAGCGTTTATAAGGGATAAGTCGATCTATTCAGGTGATTGGTAAAAGAGATCGATATGGATTGGGTTACAACCTTGAAAGCAACTTAAAAAGAAAAACAGGAAGTGAGTTATGGGGAAGAGTTTAAGTCAGATTTAATTCCATATCCTTCTTTGAAAAACACTTTTTGCTATAGTGGGACCATTAATTCTATTGCTCAAGAAAAAAAACAAGTGACAATAATGGCAATGATCGTTCCAAGTCCTATGAATTTTTAAGTGAACACAATTAATTCAGATGATAAAAAGTCCATGAATGATCATAGGATTCACCCTGCCCTACTGGATATGTCTGGACCAATTGGACTGTTATTGAAAGAGCTATAGTGTCTAGGACTAATCTAGAGTAATTCTAAGAACCCACCTTATTAATTTTGGCTAAAAAAACGTACAAGGATTTTTTTTGTAAAAGGCATAAACGTGTTATATCATCATTTTTAGAAATAGAATGCATAAACTTTTTGTATGTACTCAAAATTCTCTTATATCTGCATTCTTTTTTTCTTCTTACACTCTTTTCCCTTTTCACATACTCATATATGAATCATCCCACATTTTTTTGTTTACCCATTTTTGTTTTGTTTGCTTTTACAGATCCATTGACCAAAAAGAAGAGGATGATCTCTTTCAAAATTCAAAAGTTGATTTTGAAAGATCCATCTGCTCAAAGGAGGATGATCCCGAAGAAGAATTCAATAATTACATTTTCCCACCTGACTTGTTAAAATTATTTGAGTAAAAAGATAAACGAATAATGCCCCATGAAGAGCCCATAGAGGTTATAAACTTAGGGGATGAGGATAATAGAAAAAAGTCATAATTAGAATTATTATCATGCCTACAACTTAAGTAGAGCTGATATATTTGCTCTAGAAGTTCCGTGATGTTTTTGCATGGTCATATCAAGATATGCTGGGTTTAGACCCAAAAATAGTGGTTTAGAAGCTGCCTCTAAAACTAGAATGCAAGCCAGTTTAGCAGAAATTGAGAAGAATGAAGCCTGAAATGTTGTTGAAAATTAAAGAGGAAGTGAAGATATAATTTGATGCTAGATTTCTTAAAGTGTCAAAATATTTAGAATGGGTTGCTAATATTATCCAGTTCTCAAGAAAGATAGGAAAGTTAGAACGTGTGTAGACTACTAGGATTTAAATCAAGCAAGCCCAAAAGATAATTTTCCTTTCCCTTATATTGATACGTTAATCGATAACACCGTAAAGAATTATCTATTTTCTTTCATGGATGGATTTTCAGGCTATAATCAAATTAAAATGGCCCCTAAAGACATGGAGAAGATAACTTTTGTCATTATGTGGGGCACCTTTTATTATAGGGTGATGCCATTCGAGCTGAAGAATGCAAGGGCAACTTACCAAATTGCAATGATTACTTTATTTCACAACATGATGCATAAAGAAATTGAAGTGTATGTTGACGACATGATTACTTCTCAAGAAGAAAAGATGTCATGGATTTGCGAAATTTGTTTGAAAAACTAAAAAAATATAAGCTAAAGTTGAATCTCGCAAAGTGTACTCTTGGTGTAAAATCAGGGAAGCTATTAGGTTGCATCATAAGTGAAAAAAGTATTGAGGTTGATCCTGATAAGATTAGAGCTATTCAAGAGTTACCACCTCTACGCACGCAAAAAGAAGTAAGAAACTTTCTTGGAATTACATTGCCCATTTTATTTCTCAACTCACAGACAAGTGTGATCCAATATTTTGGCTTCTTCAAAAACATAACCTAGAAGAGTGGGATGAAGATTGTCAAATAGCATTTGAAATAGTGAAATAATATTTAGCAAATCCTTCAGTTCTTGTACCCTTAATTTTAGGGTGTCTTCTCATATTATACCTTTTAATGTTTAAGCAATTGATGGGATATGTGCTGGGGTAACATGATGAAATTGGTAAGAAAGAAAGGGCAATATATTACCTCAGCAAAAAATTTTTACAGTATAAGGTAAATTATTCCTAAATAGAGAAAATATGTTATGCCCTAGTTTGGACTGTAAAAAGGCTCAGGCAATATATGGCATATCATACTACATGGTTGATCACCAAAATAGATCCAATCAAGTATCTTCTTGAAGCTCCAGTATTGTGTGCAAGAATAGTGAGATGGCAAGTGTTATTATCAAAATATGATATAGTTGATATGAACGAAAAAGCTATCAAAGGAAGTGCCATTGCCAAATTCTTGGTGAGCCAGGCTCTTAATGATTATCAGCCACTAGATTTTGATTTTCCTGATGAATATTTGATGAATATTTCTATTAAAGAAGAAGGTGACCAGGCAAAAAAAGTAGAATGGAAAATCTATTTTGATAGGGCCTTAAATGCTATGGGTCATGGAATTAGAGCAATTCTCATATCTCCCCAAGAAGATTATTATCCTTTTATCGTTAAATTGGATTTTGATTGCACAAATAATGTGGTGAAGTGTGAAGCATGTGTTATACGACTTTGTGCAGCCATTTAAAGAAATGTGCCAATATTGAAAGTCTATGGGGATTCAGCCCTGGTGATTTATCAGTTACGAAGAGAATGGAAAACTCATGATTTAAGGTTGGCCCAATGTAAAAAGTTGATTTTTGAATTGTTACAAGAATTTGAGAAGGTGGATTTTGTTCACTTGCCTTGAGATGAGAATTAGATAGTTGATGCTCTTGCATCGATGTTTAAGGTGAATGAGAAAAAAAATGATCTCAATTTAGATGAGTTTACATGAGTCACCCAAGTATTGTTATAAAGTTGAAGCTGAACCAGATAGCTGTTTGTGGTATTATGATATTAAAAGGTATCTCAAGAACCAAGAATATCTAAGCGTTCACTTTGAAAATGACCAAAAAAAACTTAATAAATTTAGCAATTAACTTTATTCTGGATAGGGAAATTCTTTACAAGAGACGCTATGATTAGACATTATTAAGATGCGTAAATGCTCTTGAAGCACAAAGAATTTTGGAAGAAATACATGAGGGAGTTTGTGGGATTCATGCCAATAGGCATAAAATGGCAGGACAGATTATAAAGTTAGGTTACTTTTAGATGACTATAGAGGGATACTGTACTAAGTATGCTTGGAAATGTCATAAATGTTAAATTTATGCAAATAAGATCCATGTCCCGTCTTCACCATCACATGTCATAACTGCTTCGTGGCCCTTTTTATGTGGGGCATGGATGTTATTGGGCCAATTACCCCTATAGCTTTAAATTGCCATCGTTTTATTTT
>JAQSVH010191764.1:0-17585 GCA_029448705.1 Adansonia digitata | reverse complement strand
GCCATTTTTCTTAGTGGTTCTGCCTTGTTGATCAGGGGGGCAGAAAGGCTATGAAAGCCTGCAAGCTGGAGATATGCTTGCCACCCTCTTACACCTATATATTTTATGAAAGTGACCTTTGTCATTAATTGTTTGGACTCTAAAAATTTGTTAGAATCTGTTAATGAACCCATAGTTAAGGTTTGCAATGTTATATGATAGTTCTTTAGTGCTAAAACATGTTTAAATCAGGCTTTTAAAGGCGATAAAATGGCTCGAGCTAGGCAAAAATGTCTTGGTGTATCGATACAGAACATGGTGTATCGATACACAACTCCTGAGTATCGATACAATAAGTTGTCTATTGATACTAAGAGCAAAAAAATGTTTCCAGTCTCGAGATTTAGAGGCCAAGATCGATACTCCATGGATTTGTATCGATACTCATGCTTGTGCATCGATAGATTTCACCAAAAATCACAATTTTAGCTACTGCTAAGACTTGTATCAATACAATCATGCTAGGCATCGATACCATACCTTTGGTATCGATACCAAACCCTCATGTATTGATACTACACATGGAAATTTAAAATTTTGGTAACGTGAAAGCCCCACGATAGTTGTTAAGCAACCATATGACTTGTACATACCTTAGGTTCCTCGAGTTGTCTGATCTTGGTCATAAAAAAAGGAAAATTACCCCGTTTTTTAATTTTTCTTTAAAGCAGTCCATAGGCATTTTAAGCTTTTCCAAAAAAAACTTCATCACTGGGCAACTTGTTCCCCAGCTCTATTTCTATTTTTTATTTTGTCACCTTTTACCTAAACCCCGAAGATATCAAAAACTGGTTCGAACATAATAAAGTGTCTGCAGTTACCCCTATTTGACTGTCGCTAAGTATTACGAATAGGGCAAAGATAAATAGACACCATTTTGTTCGGGTAGTGTATTTGGTCATTTTTTAAGTGGGAAAGAAAAGGTGTACTGTTGTTTGAGGACTAAAAAAATAAGTGCCATGAGCTCGTGTGGGCTTAAAAGTAATAAAAAGGCATCCTGCTCTTTTAAGACTAAATAAAAAAGGTGCCACTAGATTGCGTGCGCTTAAAAGAAAAAAAATACGTCTTGCTCTTCGAGGACTAAAAGGAAAAGGGTGCCACCAGCTTGTGTTGGCTTAAAAGAAAAAGAAAAAGCATCTTGCTCTTTGAGGACTAAAATGAAAGGGGTGCCACCAGCTTGTATGGCCTTAAAAGAAAAAGAAAAGGTGTCTTACTCTTTAAGGACTAAAATGTAAGGGGTGCCACCAGCTTGTATGTGCTTAAAAGAAGAAAAAAAGGCGTCCTACTCTTTTAGGACTAAAATGAAAGAAAAAGGTCCTACTCTTTGAGGACAAAGAAAAAAAATGTCCTTCTCTTTGAAGACAAAGAAAGGAAACGTCCTGCTCTTTAAGGATAAAAAAAAGGGAGGTACTACTCTTCAAAGACAAGAAAGAAAAGGTCCTGCTCTTTGAGGACAAGAGAGATAATAGCCTACTCTTTGAGGACAGGAAAAGAAAACGTCATGCTCTTTGAGGACAAGAAAAGAAAACATCCTACTCTTTGAGGACAAAAGAAAAAAATGTCCTGCTCTTTGAGAGGACAAAGAAAAAAATGTCTTACTCTTTGAGAGGACAAAGAAAAAAATGTCTTGCTCTTTGAGGATGAAAAAAAGAAAGCATCCTGCTCTTTGAGGATAAAGAAAGAGGAGGCCTTGCTTTTCGAGGACAAGAAAAAAAAGGTCCTACTCTTTGAAGTTATGAAAAGAAAACGTCCTACTCTTTGAAGATAAGAAAGAAAAGGTCTTGCTCTTTGAGAATAAAAAAGAAAAAGTATTGAGATTAGATGCCTTTCTTGGACAATTTAAATGAGCTTGTGATGTCGAACGTACTTACCTAAGATTTTTTTTGTCTTTGGAAATAGAAAATAACAACTTGCGTTCTTTACTAATTTGCCTTTTGTATGAGGATTGGTACCTAAAAGATGTTAAATCTTGTAGAATGCATGAGCGAATGCATATGCATGTTTAAATGATAAGAAAGTTGCATTTCCAAAGGCATAATCCATCAATTTTAGATCTTTCTCACATCTAACAAGGTAGCTTCTTATCCCGATGACCAATGACAATAATAAGAGGATTATGAAATTGAACAATTCATGTTGGAACGCTCTAGCTGTAAAGAGTTCATTAGCAAGTATGAGTGGTGCTTCTTTGCCAATTCTAACTTTAAAGAGCCTTTTTGACTGCTTAAATGTGTTAAACCTTGGTTGTTTGGGTGCTAATCGAAGCAGTATTTTAGCCTTTTTTTTTCATGATAAGCTTTTCTAAAAGTAGAGTTTAAACACTTCTTAGGATACAAGATCAAAGAAAATGGGACCAACCACAGCCCTAAAGTTCATTTTTGTCTGTAGACCTAACAAAAATTCTTATAAAGTTTAATCTTTCCAAGCAATGCTATGAAATCTTGTTATCAATTTTGTTCATTTATCAAGCATTATCAATTAAATAGTAAACATGATGCAACATGGAATGCAGGGGTTACAAGAAGGTTTTGCGAGAAATCAAACAATTGTATTCTCATTTGATTGTTGTAAAATATAAAAGAGTCAAAAGAAGTCTTTCCAGATGATTAGTTTTGAGGTCGATGACATGAATTTTCCACTGAGTGCTTTTAGAGACTTTCTTTTGAGCCAATTATCCTTGTGGTTTTGCCCAAATCATAAAAAAATTCCTCAGATTGCCCCATGGTGGGACGGAGGCCTCAAAGTTGGTTATTTTTCATTTTCCAAGTACAAGTGTGGATGAGCTTTGGTTAGCATAGAACAAATGGGTAAGTTATGATTTGGTGTCTTGGTCAGAATTATGAATATGGGAAGATTGGTTTTAGGCTGATGATGGTTTGGGCTTGACTTGGTTTGAACAAGTTTGGTTACTTAAGCCGCCCTCTTAGGTTTTCGACTTAAATTGGTTTTTTTCTTTTTTCTTTGTTGTCTTTTTTTTGTTTTTGTTTTTTTAGGAGAATGGTGAGTGAAAGGCTAATAGAATGCCTTTTTGATTTTTTTGTCCTATAGCTCTTTCAGGCATACTATTTTTTTACGAAATCAAAGTTCACAGGATTAGGCATGTCATTGCCATCCATTTCGGTTAAGATTAAAGCTCTTTCAGAGAATACACGCTTCACCACATAAGGTCTTTCCTAATTTAGGGTCCATTTTCCATGAACATCTTTATGGATTGGGAGAATTTGCTTAAGCGCAAGTCTTTTTCTTAAAACTAATGAGGACGGACCTTTTTGTCATGGGCTCTGATCATGTGTTTTTTATATATTTGCCCATGATAGATGGCTTTAATTCTCTTTTCTTCAATGAGATTGAGTTGCTCGTATCAATTTTTAACCCATTTAACCTCCTCAAATTGTGATTCCATTAAAACTTTAAGGTAAAGGATCTCAACCTCGATAGGTGGGATAGCTTCTATGCTGTAGACCAAGGAAAATAGGGTAGCACCTATAGAAGTTCACACAGCTATGCAATAAGCATGTAAAGTAAAAGATAACTTTTCATGCCAATCTTTGTACATCTTAGCCATCTTTTCGACTATCTTCTTGATGTTTTTATTGGTAGTTTTAACCACCCTATTCATCTTTAGACGGTATGGGACAGAGTTCTGATGCTGAATCTTAGACTAAGAGCAGATTCTTGCATCATCTTTTTTTCACGTTACATGCATTATAAATAATGATTTGTTCAGAAAGACCATATCTATAAATGATGGCCCACAAATTTACACATAATAGATTTGGTGACGTTGGCATAAAAAGCTACCTCTACCTATTTGGTGAAGTAGTCGATAGCAACTAGGATGAAATGATGTCCATTGGAGGCCTTAGGAGTGATTGGTCTAATCATGTCCATGGCCCACATAGAAAATGGCCATGGGGCTATCATAACGTGTAATGGTATCAGAGGGACATGAATCTTATCCTTATAGATTTGGCATTTATGGCATTTACAGGCATGGTTGATGTAATCCCTTTATAGAGTTAACCAGTAGTAGCCCGATCGCATGACTTGTTTTGCCATTTGGTGTCCATTAGCATGCATTCCACAGATCCCTTTCATAAACCACCTCGATGATTCTTTTATCTTTTGAGGCATCCATGCACCAGAGTAATACCTAGTCCAAACTCTTCGTACAGTTCTTTTATCATTTTGGGCTACATGATCCGGGTATAGTTGATTTTTTATATACTGGAGGATGTCATAATACCAAGGTAAACCATCTTTCTTCTTCGATATTTTAGCAATATGTAGGTGTTAAATGAATGCTTATCTGAATAGAGGTAACGTCTGACTCCTGATTGATCTTAAACGTGGATGATAAGGTGGCTAAAGCATCGGCAATTTGATTCTCTTCCTAACATAAATATCAAAAGCTATCATCCTTAAATTCTTTTCTTAGTTCTGAGATTAAACTTTTATAATGAGTTAGTTTGGCATCACGTGTTTGCCATTCCCCTTTTAATTCGTAAATGATAAAGGCTGAGTCTCCAAACACTCATAAGGTTTGGATGCCCCTTTTGATGGCAGCTTGGAGTCCCATGATGCAAGCCTTATATTTAGCTATATTGTTAGTTCATTCGAAGCTTAATCTTGCAATGAAAGGATAATGGCTTCCTTTAGGTGAGATTAAAATTGCCCTAATGCATTTGAAGCACCATCAAAAAACATTTTCCAAGGTGAATCGCTATTGGTTGCATTTCCCACTTCGGATATGGACATTAGGTCTTCATCGGGGAATTAGAAGTCCAAAGGTTGATAATCATCCATTGCTCGACTAGCCAAAAAATCTGTGATTGTGCTACCTTTAATGGCCTTTTGGTTCATCTATACAATATCGTATTCAAAAAGTAAAACTTGCCATTTAACCAATCTCTCAAACAATGTAGGGTCTTCACATAAGTATTTGATGGGATCCAGTTTAGCGATCAACCATATGGTGTGGTATGACATATATTGTCTTAACCTCTTGGCTGTCCAAACTAGAGCATAACATAGATTTTCTATTATCGAGTAGTTATTTTCACATTCTATGAACTTGTTGCTCAAATAGTAGATAGCATGTTCTTTTTTCCTGAATCATCATGCTGGCCTAATACACAGCCCATCGAACTATCAAAAACTGATAAATATAAAATTAAAGGTCTACCCAGGATTGAGGGCATAAGCACCAAAGGACTTGAAAGGTATTGCTTTACTTTATTAAAGGCTTCTTGACATTCTTCGTTCCATTCTCTAGGATTTTACTTATGAAGCAGTCGAAAGATCGAGTCAAATTTGTCAATCGATTGAGATATAAATCGAGTTATATAGTTTAATCTTCTCAAAAAATATTTTACCTCTTTCAGGTTTGAGGTGGTGAACGAATTTGAATGGCCCTAACCTTGTTGGGGTCCACTTTTATTCCTTTTTCACTTACAATGAAACCCACTAACTTGCCAAATGTGACACCAAATGTGCATTTGGTAAGGTTTAACTTGAGCTAATATTTGTAAAGGCGTTTGAAGAGCTTTCGTAAGTTGGCTACATGTTCATTTTCTCTAAATGACTTGGAGATCATATCGTCCACATAAACTTTGATTTCTTTGTGCATAAGGTCATGAAACAATGTCACCATTACCCTTTGATAGGTTGCCCTAGCATTTTTGAGCCCGAAAGACATCACTTTATAGCAAAATGTTCCCCATATAGTCATGAACGTAGTTTTTTCCATGTCTTCTGACACCATTTTGATTTGGTTGTATCTAGAAAATCCATCCATGAAAGAAAAAAGTGCATTTTGGGTAGTGTTATTCATTAGGGTATCAATATGGGGTAAAGAAAAATTATCTTTTGGACTGCTCAGTTCAAGTCCCTATAATCCATACACATTCACACCTTACCATCCTTCTTAAGGACTAGGACTATATTGGCCGCCCACTTAGGGTATTTGGCAACTTCGAGAAATCCTACTTCAAATTGTTTCTTAATTTCTTCTTCAATCTTTAGCAGCATCTCGAGTTTCATCCTCATAAGCTTTTGTTGTACAAGTTTATACTCGGGTTTAAGAGAAAGTTTATAGACTATGATATCGGTATTCAACCTAGGCATATCCTAGTAGGACTAGGCAAACACATTTCAAAACTCTTAGAGAAGGCTTATCAGTTGGTTTTGGGTTGATCGTTTTATAGAGGTTTCAATTTTTACTTTCTTTCGGTCTTCTTCTATCCCAAGTTTTATGGTTTCAGTCAGTTTTTTATGAGGTAAAATCTTTTTTTCTTCTTGTTCAATTAGTTTGAGCAGATTTGGAGGTACAGGGTCCTCATCAAAATCTTTTTCATACTCAACCCACCAGCACAGATTGCTTACTCAAAGTCGATTTCCTGAGTCTCAATATGGATATTCATGTCATCTTTATGCGAATACCTGAAAATATGAAAAAAATAATATAGGCAGAAAATTATGTGGAGGAAGGTGAAAATGGACACAATGAATGAAATGCATAATGCTCCATCATTTTATTGATAATACTTAATAAAAAGTGCCCATACAAAGAATCCCATAATGCTTTTGGGTGAAATCATGTAGGTTTGGTTCATGGCATTACTTTGAAAGAGTTTTGAACAATATAGGGATCTCTGTCTTAGTCCAAATAATTGGAATAAACTCTGGAGGGCATAAGTCAATCTCTCCCCCATTGCTGATGGCTCTTTAATTCCATTGATAGAGAAACCCTCAAAAGTTTTCCCTAACATAAGCATGACATTTGTTGAGCTAGTGTTAACATGTCCGCTTAAGTGAAAGTTCTTATGCAATGGTGAAAATGGCATAGGTTCATGCCCTATTTCTTATCCCAGCAAATGTGCTATTTTTTTCTCCTGATTCCTTTGGGCTAGCTTCTTTTTCTATTGTGCTTTAGGCTTAAACCCCAATCCTCTCTTGTCAGTCTGATAGGTCACCTTTAGAGCTTTAGCAACCCCTTGGAGGCATCGACCAAGCCCCTTTTTTGGCTCGAGTAGCTTTGTTGACTGTTAGTTTTAAGCCCATTTGCGTGTTTCCTGATAGATAAGGTTTAACCATGGGCAACTCTCCATAACGTAGGTGAAATGATTGAAAAATGGGTTCTGGAATACCCTCATTAAGTTTAACATATAACATATCGATCGAGGTAGTAGCAATAATATCTTTTCTCTACCAATACTGATAACTTTGTTTCCAATTTTAAATGTCAATTTTTGGTGCCAGGACGATGGAACTACTCATGTGGAATAGATCCATGGCCTTCCCAAAAGGCAATTATATGATGGAGCAATGTCCATCATATGAAAGTCAACCTCATATGTACATGGGCCTATTTGAAGTGGGATAGTGATGTTCCACACAATGTTTCTATAGGTTTTGTCAAATGCCCACATGACTATGTGACTATTTCGAATGTAAGACATATCAATAAAGAGCTTATTCAGGCATCACATAGGCATTACATTCAAAGCTAACTTGTTATTGATGAGCACCTTGGGCAATATGCTTTCTTTACAGTATATGGCGATCTGAAGAGCTTTATGATTCCCTCTTCCTCTTTATGGAATCTTGTCACCAATAAAGGATATATAATTGTTAGCCGTGATATTGTTCACTAGATGATCTAGCTGGTCTATAGAAATATTGGGAGAGATATAGGCCTCGTTCAAAACTTTCAGGAGTACATTTCTATGAGCTTTAGACTTTAACAAAAGTGACAATATGGATATTTTGGCAAGTTGCTTATTCAGCTGATCAACGATACTGTGTTCACTGTGTTTGATGAACTTAAAAAAACCCATTGTTTCTTTCTCACTGATCGATTCCTTGGTGACTTTTAAATCTTACCCTTTAATTGCAGACTTAAGGGTTTAAAGATTTTGGCTAGTATCTTCTTATTGAGCTTTATCTCTTAAGGGTGGTGGCACATAATACCTACCATTTCGAGTTAAACAGTTCACCCTCAAAAGATCAATATTTGAGGCTAATTGACTAGATTCCTCAATAATTAAGGTTTTACTCTCATAATTTTAGGGAATAACTTTATTGTCTTTGTAGAGGAACAGAGATGACTATTGAATGACCATCCTTGGTGTAGATGAGGCAGAAGCAGCCTGAGGATGTGGTTGATTATCATAAAAAATCAGTTTTCTTTCAATGCCATAGGAGAGATTATCCCCATCCCCTTCTATGGCATTGATAGATGGAAGTGCCTCTACAGTTTGAACAGTCAATGTATGCTTCTCATCATTCTTTGGACCATGGCACAAAACTCTTTACAAATCTAAAGGGTATGGCCATGTATTGTATGGAAATCGCAAAAATTCTTGACTTTTTCCTTTTTCTTTTCGACCCTATTAACTAATTTTGCCTTTACTAGAATCTTCCAAATGATGCTCAGTGGTGTTCTCAGTTCTTCCATATTTTTCACGATCTTGCAATTTTACTCAAAATGAATCTTTCTAGGTTTGCATCTGCACAGGTTTGAGATAAACTGGCTCTTTTTGTTGAACTTCAACTATTATGTTGTTTTGACTTTTCTTTTCCTCTTGCCCCTGCCTGAATCTCTTTTCAAAGCCTTATCCATTATCCTATAAAGTATGACTATATCCATTAAACTTTTAGGGGTTTTTTCACCATATTTTCATAGTATGGTGAATGTAATGTGCGGATGAACCTGACGATTATTTCCTTCTCTGTTAATAGTGGTTGTATTTGGACAACCTTTTCCATCCACCTAGAAGCGTAATGCCTCAAGCTTTCATTTGGCTGCCTCTCCATACTCATAAAAGAATGGCAAATCAAGATGCCATCGTCATATGCTTCCTCTTTTTTAATACTGTTAACTGATGGATAAGTTGGTTCATTTCATTCCTCATAGAATTCTATCTCGGATCAGTATATGATTCCTTAGACCATTTTCAGGAACAATGAACTTTGCTCTCAATCATGCTCTTAAGCATAGTAGTAGCAAGAGAACTCCATGAATTTGGTCCTTGGGCTCACTATCCTAACCTCCCTAAACGCTTGCCATACTCTACTTATTAATGTCTTGACCTCTTTGACATCTTTTTGATCCAATAGCCTTTCTCATCAATCATGATATTTACCCTTGATTCAGTATGATTAGGGAGCGGGTTGCCCTAACATTTGGTCAGGCCCTTGCTTTATTTTTATTAAGCTTTTTTTAAGCAGGCCCTACACCTTTCTTTTAAATGAGGTGCAGCTCTAAATTGAGCATCCCTGTGCTCTAGCGTGGTATTCATAATAAGCATTCTCATCATATCAGCTATGGTATGGTGGAACTTCGGGTCTAAGAACACTAGGGTGACCAATCGACCAACTAATAGGTGGTTGTAGATCTCTTTATATAAGCATGGCAAAAGGTCAAAATGTTCCCTTTCTCGAGGTGCTTGATGATTACTTGGGGCTCTAGCATTGTTTATGTTATGAGGTTGCATGCTTTAAGGAGTGTTTTGAATAGGATTTGGTGTGAGGGGACTATTAGAGCAATCTCAATAGAGTGAACTGCTGGTGTTATTTAGTAGGGGCTAAAACCCGGATACAATATACTTGGGGCATATACCCCTTGAGTTGAGCCTAGATTTTGAAGAAACTTTGCTATGCTACGATTAACAGCATTTACTTCTTTTTCTTTTCTTTTACTTGTTGGTTTCTTAATTGAGCCAGATGATTTTCCACTCTTGATGGCATTATCAATCATCTCCCCTGATATGACCAAATCAGCAAAATTCTTCATGTCATTTTCTAGCAACTTCTCATAGTAAGGAGCTTTCAAAGTGCCGATGAACATAACTGTCATTTCCCTTTCAGTAAATGGATGTTGAACTTGAGCTACCTCCTTTCTCCATCTTTGAGTGTATTACCTAAAACTCTCAGAGGTTTTCTTCTCCATGTTCATAAGGGAGAGGTGATTTGAGGCCCAGTCAGATACGTGCTTATATTGGTCGAGGAATGCATGAGCCAGATCTGTCCATGTTTGAATCCTTATAGGGTCTAGCCCTATGTACCATTAGAGAGCTGTCTTAGTTAAACTGTCCTGGAAGCAATGAAGTAGCAATTTTTCATTTTCCATATACCCGATCATTTTACGACAATACATCCAAAGGTAAGCAGTGGGATCTATGGTCCCAATATATTTTTCAAACTCTTACACCTTGAATTTATGCAGAACGACAAGACTAAAGACTAGTCCTAGAGCTTTCTCATCTACAATTCAAAATTGATCACTTTCTTCGATAGCTCAAAGATGTTTCTCTAGAGATTGGTATTTGTATAGGTCTTCATTATTTTGTGAAGACCTTTTTACCCTTTCTTGCTCTGCCTGTTCATCAAGATCTGGTACTATAGGTATAGTGGGCAAAGAGCCTTGAACCAAATGTGGTGCTGTTGCAGGATTGAGATAAATGAATGGTTAATTTAATGGAATTCTTATTGTCGGGGGATATTGTTCATGCAAAGCTACTTCATACACGTTAGTAGCCTCCGTACCACCATTCAAATTACTCTCGAGGTTAGCCAATCCTTTGCCAGCATCGACAGTGCTAATTTATCCCTTATGCTTTAAAGGTTCAGACAATATTTAAGATTAAAGTTCTTTGTTCCTATGAGCTGATTGTTGTTGAGATTCTTTGTACATGAGTTCTAGTCACTCAATGCAAGACTGATGATCATTCTCCATGGCTTTATGATAGGTATGAGTGTTATACCAATGGCGAGCTAAAGATTTCATGTTTCGGGACACCTTCACATTAGATTATTGACAGATTAGACCTTTAGAATGTGTCATGACATGACATGAAAATGGATATGAATTCAAAAAGCAAAAAAAGAATTATGTTATTAATGTGAAACAGGAAAAGAATAATTGTTATTGATGCAAATGCAAGAGGGACAATTGGATCAGGAAATAGCTCCACCAATAGCATCTTTCATTTAAGCAACCAAAGTTTTGAATACATATGATTACATTCAAAAATGTCTGGCATGATTGCATTGTTTAATCACATGTTCTAAGAAAAATAGTAATTCTTGTTCATGAGCTCTAGTAGGTAAGATGCTACATGCTAGAGATCAAGCTGTGTCCATCATATATTTGGCCTCTAACTGAGCTGCTTGAATTTGTTCAGTGTGATGGCTATGATGAGTCTGATAATTTTGGCATGCCTAATAGGCTATTTATTGCCATTCTTGCTTTCGTCGTTCTGAAGCCCATACTAATTCATCCACTTGATTTTGGCGAGCCTATAAAGATTGCTTTAAGCCTTGAAGCCTGACTCTTAACTTCTCATTCTCAACCTAATTCACTTTAAATCTCAAACTCAAGCTTCTAACCATGTATTTCTCTTTTGATAATTGATTTGAGGATTCGAGCTTGACAAGCTTCTCTATACTGTCTTTAGCCGCTTTTTTCCATTAATGTAGTTCTTTTTCTAGGGTGGCAATTTTTGTTCTCCACTCAATTGAAGACTTGCCTTGGCATCATGATTTGTTTGCTTTATTGATGGCCATACAGTCTTTCCTTAGACTCTCAAGATCTTTTTTAAGATGATTCTTCTCCTTATTACCTCGTTTTACCTCACCTTCACATAGACAAAAGTCCATCTCAAATTGAATCTTTTCCTCCTTTAGGCAGGCAATTTTCCTAGTAAAAGTTGTCTTTTCTTATTCAAATTCTCATCTAAGCAATTTGATTTCAGAAGGGAATTCTTCATTTATAGATACAATAGTGGATGGAGGCAAAGTATCATTGATGCAATGTATCTTCCATTCATTATACATCAGGGTCACACTGCTTCCTCTCCAGTGTCTTTCCATGCAATGGGTTTACCTCCAAGCATGGAATACGAACTGAATTTTTGACTTATAATCTGGCCTGCCACATTCAAGGTTGCATGCCTTTAGGTCTTAAACAAAAGGGATAAATTGCTGACACAAAAATTATGGAAGGACCAGAATAGGTGCATAGCTGGTACTTCCCCATAACCCAATGAGTGGCACATAATTATAATCCTCACATTTGTTCATGATGCTTTATGGTGAGAACCAAGGAGCCTTTCATGTCATTTCATCCCTATGGGATTCTGAAGTTTCTAAATCCATTGTTCCTCAAACTTTTTGTGAAACCATTCCTTCGCGAGGACTTTGGAGATAAGACTAAAGTCAGGGAAGAAATTGCACAACCTCATCTTTTTTTTTGGGTAAAGGTGGCTAACAAGCCATAGGTGAAGCATAAGTGCACAACCAATGAAATGTCTTGTCCTAGTTTTCTTGCAAAAATTAAGGGCTCGAATGGTTTCAGTGATGATAGCAGGTGCCGAGTAAATGTTGCAACACAATTGATTAACGAGATCTGTCACTGCCACTTTGACATAACCTAGCATCTTTGGGAAAATGACTAGGCCATATATCGCCAAAGCGAATATATCTTGCATTTTTTGAAGGTTGATAGTATTTGCTATTGCTTCTTTTAAACTAGCCCATGAAATGCACTTACCATTTGCCTTTTTCTTTATGTGAACCTCGATCCATGTCTCGATTGCGCTGATAATCTGGGCCAATCTTTTCTTAAATGTTGGAGGGTTCAATGCCTTGCAATATATTCTATCAGTCTTGGCCCTCTCGATGTTGAGCAGCGAGGTGTATTCCTTTATTGTGGCAGGGTTCCAAATCCTCATGGTTAAAGGTAAAGCATCGATATGTGGAGTTCCAAAATTGAGAGGTGGCCTGTAGTAGATTAACATCGAATGGACCTGAAGTAAAAGGGCCAAATGTCCCTATATCTCTTCTTTAATGATTCTTTCTTAGTACTATCCCAACTTGTCCATATATATTTCTGATCTTGCCAGTCATTTCACTGGTACCCTATTTTGATCTTTTTGTGCATGTCGAGATATACCCGGGTTTTAGGATTCCCTATCTTTATGCTGCCATCGCTTGGACCAAGTTTGAACTTCCTCGAAAGATTTCAACTCTGAGGCAGATTGTTGCTCCATGTAGACACTCCTTTGTAGACACTGCACCATTCGCTAGTTATCCCATGGCAATGATAAAAATAAAATGATGCATGCATGCAAAAGAGAATAAAAAGAAATGATAAGTTAGCAACTATGCAAAAAAATAAGAACACAAAAGAACGAAAGCAATAAAATGAAAATGCCACATAGAAGTTTGCCCCAAGAATAAACGCTATGATGCATAGCGGCGAGCATAACAATCAGACAGCATCACAGTGTATCTATGCTAAGATTGCCTTTAAATGTGGTGATACAAGACCACATGAAGACAAGCCTGACCAAACAAATGGTGACATTCATTCATCAATATCTGTGTTAAGTCATCAGCATGGTGATTTATTTTGGTCAGATTATGAACTTCTGGCATCATAGGTGTAAACATTCGCTTATTATCACCCATTTGCTAAGGATGGGTGAGCCATAGAGCATTATAGCATACCCTAAAGAAATGATCGTGACAAATGTAAGGGATAATGTTCACCTATCGCTGCTTGTAAAATATGGTATATAGGAGTAAAGGTAAGAAGTGTTTTCCTGAGTGTCCCTATTCTCTGGGTTATTTTATCAGCATTCCAGTATGTTTTGACATTGTTTGGCTCATAGGACTTATCACTACATGAGTTTAAGTAGATGCCTAAATAGGTATTTGAATTGCTCTTCCATCCAATAAGGACACCGAGGCACTCCGATCCTGGGCCTATCGCGAGTTTGGCAGAATGAGTTTAACCCAGTAGATGTATTTCCCTATACAAATATGGAGGGTTACTCATAGGAGAATAGGTAATTTACATCTCGAAAGGTCTTGCCATGCCTTTGTGGAGGGTTACTCATGAAGGCGGATGGCTCACTTTCTCCTAATAATTTGGATCCTAGGCTCACCATGATGTTTAATGGGAATCTAGTGTGAAATGAAAGTGCACGGTTTGTGTCAGGAAAACTATCAAAACCTTTTTTTACTCCATATTACCATACTTATTCAAATCAATATTCATTCAAAAGGAAGGCGATCCATAGAAAGAATCACAAAATAAAGGCATAAAAAGTAAAAGATTGGAAGGAAAAAAAAGAAAAGGAATTATATCTAAATAATTATGGAAACAGAGGAACCAAGGACCAAGCAAGACATAGCTAGTCATAGGCCTAACTCTCTAAGCTTGTTCCCAGCGGAGTCACCAAGTTGTCAACATTCCACGTGCCAGCCTTTACGAACTTTGGATGATTCAAAGGGCCAAGCGCGCTCGACTTAAAAAATATTTTAATGTTTAACATGATGGAGTGAAAAACTGTCAGACGAGTCACTTATCCGACTAGTCTTGGATGTCCACCACGAAGTGGCCATAAATTTAGAGTCGCCACCTACCATTTTAGTTAGGCATGATCAGAAGCCTATTGAAAATAATACCAGAGATTTGTTATTTTGGGTTTGGGAGTTGGTTATGTGTGGGGAAGGATTAGCACCCCCACAACGCCTGAAAATCGATACCATCTAACTATATCTTACTTGAATCTCGGTTTCCTTGGTTCCATTTCTATCATTATTCAAATATAATTCCCTCTAATGCATGAAATTTTGTAATGATACGCGTTCGAGTTTTAATGAAAATTTCATCACCTATGTGCCTTGAAGAAGTGAGAAGCATAGGGTTTTTTTTAATGAAACTGATCTCCGGATGGGTTTAAAAAACAAATATTTCATGTTTGGCACTGAAGAGATACTGATAGCAGATATCGTTTTAGGATTTTGAAAATAATTTTTAAAGCATGAATGCTTGACATCCCTAAAAGAGGAAACTTATTAGTAAGATATGAAAAAAAACAATAAATAAATCCATAAAAATAAATACAAAAATACATCAAAAAGAGAAATGATCAAAATGTATAGCCGAGATGCCAACGTTGAGACCTAGTCAAATTTAGTGGAAATTTGATGAGAAAAAAAAAGATTTCGATGACTTGAGGATGTCTTGGAAAAAGTTTGAATTTTAGAATGAATATGGAGAGCGGGGTTGAAGTATCCCCAATGGTCCAAATTTGATGTCATATTAAGGTAAAAACGGGGTTGGAGTATCCCTTCAAAATAGTGGGGTTGGAGTATCCCCAAAAATAAGGGTTTGATATTGGATTTAAGTTAAAAATAGGGTTAGAGTATCCCTCGGAATAGTGGGGTTAAAGTATCCCCGAAAATAAAAATCTTCGACGTTAAAAAAAATGGGTCATGTTTTTAAAAACAGAGAATCTTTAAAAATCAAGAATCAAAGTTTTTGCTCAAATATTCCTCTTTTGTTTAGCCTTGGTCCGAGTCTAAAGGGCTTTGGTTACAAGAATGAGCTGAGCAGATCATAAGGCATTCGAATGCCTTAATAAGAGCATTTCAAAAATTAGGCTAAAAATAGCAGATAATGTTGCGTCATTTCTCTTTTTCAATTTATTTTGAACTTATTCGGAGGTAAACGAAGTACCATTGGAAAGGTAACTCGATGAGGATTAATGTAAAAATATTCCAAATATCCTAGAAAATCACTTTCTAGGTGGAATCAATTTTTGAACTTCAGCTTGTCTCGACATTGGTAGCATGTTTAGGGTAAAGGTATGATGGACTTTGAAAAATCATTTCGGATTCATCTGGCATGATTAAACTATGAATAATACCTTTCCAAAAACGAAATTTAATGAACTCTATGTGAAAAATATTCAAGGGATTCAACAATGTTGTTTCTTGGGCCGAAATAGCCTGAGCAGTAGACTAGTCACTGGATTCAAGGGTTCCAGACAATAAAGATTAAAAAAATCATAACTATTTCATTCGAGATGATTCGAAGGTAAATGAGATATCATTGAAAAGGTAATTCAAAATCCTTCAAGGGAAAAATACGAATACATTCTGCATACATCATTTTTTATTTTTAAATAATTCTTCAAAACTAGACCATTGTGCTACTATAGCAAAACATGGGAGGTGTTTGGTATTTTTGGTTTTTTCATTAGGCTGAGCTCTGGCCATGGAGTTTGAACATCTGTAATCAAGATGATGGGTTGACATGGGTGTCATGAGTTCATTCCACAACCCCAGAGTAGTTTGGGAGGATAAAACAACCCATTGGCCTTACCATCATGAGGATGTTCCGCTAAGGACCAAGGATTGACATTTTCAACTAAAAGATTTCATTTCAGTTTTGAAAACCAGCATTCTTATACTCATTCTTCCATGAATCCAAAACTGAATGCTTGCTTTACCCCTAAGGTTGGACCAACTTCATAAAAATTATAAGCCCATGTTATTCTCAATGCATGGGAGATAGCATATGTCTAACTTAGGGGTACTCTTTGAAATCAGGTTTTCTAGCGTTCAAACAAACATCTCAACACAAACAAAGTGCCACAAACATGACATAGAACATGGAGAACATGTATGCACAAAAAAAATGCATGGAGATGATAGATAGATGCATGAAAATAGTTAGGATGACTGTGCTAAAAAAAAGGCATTTTTATTTCATGGAACCTATTAAGCTTCTAGGAAATGTATGGGCATACTTTTGACATGTTAAGATGCATGCTTTACATGAGATGCGGATATGAATATGGAAGGAACATGGCAAGGTCATATGGATAGAGGCCATTATGGATGAAAATGTAAGGGGACAGCACGCAGACACTAAGAAAAACATCAAGATCCTAAAGTGCAACAACCAAAGCCACAAAAATGCATGGGAGTCCAAGGGTGGCCATAAAAGCTTAAAAAAGGGTTTACCAAGATGACATTAATGACAAAACAAAAAATATAAAGATCAAGTTAGAGAGGACATGCCAAAAAGCTTGAACTTCCTTTTTTTTCGAAGTAGTGGTTGTAAGCTCAATATTTTCCTTCTCTTTGCTAGTATTTAGGAAGAAAAGGATGAAAAGAAGTAGCCTCTTAGTAGTATGGTTGATGGTAGGCTTTTTAAGGATCAAAATATGTGGAAAGTTGGGTTCTTGAAGGTTTTCCAGTGGTGGTTTGGGGTAGCTACGGGAATGGAGTATGGAGGTTAATGAAATAGTGTTTTGATGAGCTTTTGGAGCTGAAGTTGTTGGAGGATTTATAGGGATGCGTGAAGAGTTTTTTGGGATTACTGGAGAGTTTTTTGTTGATAGCTGAGTGCTGGGTTTGTTTTTGGTAGCTTCCTTTGAGATCCCCTTTTTTTCTCTTGGTTCAACCCCTCTTTTAATAGGATAATGCAAAGGGCCTCATTAATTTTTCTTCTACAGCAAGGCATATGTTCAGCTATCATGTTCAGTTGATTTCTTTTCTTATTGGTTCTGCCATGCTGATCAAGAGGACAGAAAGGCTGTCAAAGCCTGTAGGCTGAAGATATGCCTACTACCCTCTTACACCCATATATTTTATGAAAGTGACCTTTGTCATTAATTGTTTGGACTCCAAAATTTTGTTAGAATCTGTTAATGAACCCATAGTTAAGGTTTGCAATGTTATAT
>JAQSVH010191724.1:0-17590 GCA_029448705.1 Adansonia digitata | reverse complement strand
TTCAATTTATCAATTTTAAATTTCTAAAAAAATAATCTTTTATAATCTTTTTATTTATTTTAATTTAGAAATAAAATATTTATTTTTATATTATAAAAATAAAATTAATTGTAAATAATTGATAAAAAATAAAATTTGGTTTGAATGATTGGGATTTTTAAATCGTGAATAAAAACCTAAACCAAATCCAAACTGAAACAGAATTGAATATCACAGCTAGAGTTGATGTTTAATTTTCCCTCTTTTTTTTTTTTTTTCCTTTGGCATCTTGGCTCTGATATTGTCCGTTAAAAACAACACCATTCTGCGCCCCATTCGTAGAACACTTTCGCAGGCAGAAGAAAAAGCAACTCGTGAAGCCAAATCTCCAATGGAGAGAAGTGATGGTATATAAACGTGTTTATAAGTCGAGTTGGGTCAAAACTTGAAATATTTTTAGATTTTTTGCTGGATCAAAATTTGACTTGAAAGTTCAAATTGTAATTAAAATATTAATAAAAAATGAAATTATTTTTATATTAATATTTTTATATTTTTTTAATTAAAATTAAATAAAAATATTTTATTATTAAATAATCATTTGAGTCGAGATTAAACAGATAATCCAACTGGATAGACAAGTTTATTTCTGCCAGTGACAGATTAGTATTTTTCTTCGGAATGGCAAGTTGCTAAATTAGTTGTAGGGACCGGTGAGGCTTCCTTATGAGGTTGGTGGTGCTTTAGCTCCCGCTAATTTTGTTATCCATTGGTTTCATTAATAAAAACATACCTGTCTCAGAAAAAGAAAATGACAAAAACAATAAGTTGCAAGCAAAATATATTCATTGAAATATGTTTATCTGTATGGTTCTGTTTGCTGTAAATAATGCTAATTTACATTATATATAATTTTATAAGATCCAAACAACTACTAAGTCTACCCTTCTTGGGATGGCAAACAATGAAAACTAGGCAATGAAGAATAGTAATAGCTCTGCAGAAGCCTAAAGAACGTGATACTACACAAATAAGATTGAGTGTCCTGTCCCGTCGAAGATTGAATTTCATGTCTATTTGCAGAGCTCCAGATTCACTCCGAGTCTGATGAAACTTTTCAGCTTCCCTTGCAATTTGAGCATCACGGAAATGCAAGTTGCAATTATAGATCCCCAAATAGCTGCATGAATTTATCCGATTCCACTGAATGACATTCATGACCTAAGCGTAAATTAACCAATATAACAACTGCAAGAGTCCGAAGATCTCCTATGCCTGATGCGTTAATGGTGCTGGCCCAGTGTCAAGAAGGGGAATAAAAAGGGAAACGGCACCTTGCCAGAAGCATCGAACATTGTTATTGATGCATCTATGCTAAGAAGATCAGGGAGGGTGCCTATCAAGAATCCAAGATATTTGAAGTAACTGATCTGTTGAGTGGGGATTTGTTTGTTTATATATTTGAATTGGTCATGTTTCTGTTGGCTATTTCTTTGCCAACTAGCCAGTAGTGTCCTTTTTCTTAGGAAAAGTTGTTAAGTCCTCTATGTATTTATATTTCAAATATTGGCAATAAAAGGATGATCAGATCATTCAAGTAAACTCACTGGTTTATTCTCACCACAAGCAGAATACTTTCTTTTAACAGCTTTCACTGGGATCAATCATTTGGTACTCAAGCCAGTTTACCATGTCCAGCAACTAGGAAAGAATTGAGAATTTAGAAGCTAGTCTGGGGGGTCTTCAAGACCATTTCAATAGAGTGGAAATGGGTGTCACTGGCAAGCTCCAACAACTTGCTCAAAGGTGCTGCTTGCATGACAAGAAACTCTTTTGAATCACAACAAGGAATGCAGCAGTGGTCAATCCTCCAATGGGCGATCCTGTGAGCATTCTGAGAAGGGATGACTTATGTTCAGTTCCAAGCTAGCCAAGCTGTAATTTCCCTGATACTCTGTTGATGACCCTACGGAATGGCTGAATCGAGTCAATCAGTTCTTCCTTTATCAGAACACACAAAAAACACAAAAAGTTGCTTTGGCTTCCTTTCACTTGGAGGGTGAGGCAAATCAGTGGTGGCAATGGATACACAGGGCATATCAAGAGGAAGGGAAAGAGATAACTTGGGGGATCTTCGTAAAGGAATTATGGTCTCGGTTTGGGCCAACTGATTGTGAAGATTTTAACGAATCATTATAAAAAAATAAAGCAGGTAGATATCTTACGTGAGTACCAGAAGGAGTTTGAAAGACCAGGCAATAGAGTACAAGGCATTGGTCTCAAAACAGAAATTGCAGATGGAATCTGAATGTTCAAGCCAAAGACATTAAAAGAGGCCATCAGCTTGGTTAGAATGAGAGACGAACAACTGCAGCATCAAAGGAAAATTCCACGAATGTTGTCCAAGCCCACTCTCGACTCATCTCCTACAAAATTAAAAACAGCTACACCAGTAAAATGACTCTCTTAGGAAGAGATGAAAAAAAGGCGAGCTCAAGGCCTCTACTTCAATTGCGATGCTAAGTTTGCTCCAGGCCACAAATGCAAGGACCCACAGTTATTGTTGCTGGAATGGAGCTATGGAGACGGTGAAACTGATGAGGATGTTGCTTCCACTAATCAGCAAGGAGAACCTGAGATTCACTCTATGCTCTCACAGGCTAGTCAACAACAAGAACCATGGGAGTCTCAGCAGTTGGATCACAAGAGCTGAATGTGCTTATTGACAGTGGGTCGACTCATAACTTTATCAATGAAAAAGTAGTTGAACTTCTACATTTACAGGTGGTAACAACTGAATCATTCAATGTTAAAGTAGCTAATGGAGGTCTTTTAAGATGGCAAAGGAGATTTGATAATGTCCAAATCCATCTACAAGGTATACCCTTTACCATAACTCTTTATTCATTGCCATTGATTGGATTGGTTGTGGTATTAGGGGTCCAGTGGCTTGAACAATTGGGAACAGTGATGTGAGATTACAAGCGGATGATAATGGAGTTTTACTGGAAGAACCAGCGTCAACAATTGGCAGGAATTGACAGCCCGCCAGTTCAGCCAACGACATTGGCTACTATTTCTAAAGATATCAAGCAAGGGAGTTCTTTATTTGTAGTATGTGTACAACCAACTCTGGATGAAATGGCTCAGGAAATCCATCCAGACATAAAGAAGTTATTACAGGAGTTCGAGGTTATATATCAGGAGCCTGAGCAACTGCCACCAAAACGAGAGATTAATCACCACATCAATCTTAAGGAAGGAGTTAAGCCAGTACATGTGCGTCCGTACAAGTATGCCTATTTTCAAAAAGCCGAAATAGAAAAGCAAGTGCATGATATGTTACAACAAGGGCTGATTAGAGCTAGCACAAGTCCATTTTCTTCACCTGTTTTATTAGTTAAAAAAATTGGTACTTGGTGCTTTTGCATTGATTCTAGAGCCTTAAATGCTATGACCATTAAAGACCGATTTCCCATTCCAACTATTGAAGATATGCTTAATGAGTTACATGGTGCTTTTTACTTTACTAAACTTGAACTGCGATCTAGTTACCATTAGGTACGAGTCAGTCTTTTAGGCATTCATAAGATAGTTTTTTGTACACACAATGGACATTATGAATATCTTGTTATGCCTTTTGGCTTATGTAATGCTCCATCCACCTTCCAATCTATTATGAACTCTATCTTTCGTCCATATCTTCAAAAGTTTGTGATAGTTTTCTTTGATGACATTCTTATCTATAGTCCAAGTTGGACCATGCATCTTGAATATGTTAGAAAGGCTTTTGAAATATTAAGGCATCATAACTTTTTCATCAAGCTTAGCAAATGTGCTTTTGGGCAGCAAGAGATTGAGTATTTGGGTCATATAGTATCTTCTCAAGGGGTCAAGGTGGACCAAAAGAAAATTAAGGCTATGGTTGATTGGCTTAGGCCTTCAATGTCACTAAATTACATGGGTTTTTAGGTCTTACAGGTTATTACAGAAAGTTCATCCACAACTATGGAACCATAGCACGACCACTCACTAATCTTTTAAAAAAAGGGCAGTTCCAATGGTCAGCTAAAGCAGAAGAAGCATTCATGGCCTTGAAGCAAGCCATAACAATTGCATAAACAGTTGCTTTGCCTAATTTCAATGAACCATTCACCACTGACTCTGATGCTTCTGGAGAGAGGATTGGTGTTGTCTTAACCCAGCAAGGGAGGTCGTAGCATTTATGAGTCATGCCTTAGGAATGACAAAGCAATCCTGGTCCATTTATGCCAAAGAAATGCTTGCTATCATTCAAGCAATTAGGACACGGCGTCCTTATCTGATGGTAGAAAATTCTTTATTCAAACCGATCATCGTAGTCTCAAGCATTTATTGGAGCAGCGTATTGGCACACCTAAGCAACAAAAGTGGGTGTCAAAACTTTTAGGCTTAGATTATGAGATTTTGTATCGGCCTAGAAAAGAAAATTTAGCTGCAGATGCTTTATCAAGAATGATGGGAAGCCTTATCCTTCACGCTTTCTTTGTTCCTCAAACCACGTTATAGGAAACAATCAAGAAGGAAGCAGCAACTCATCCTTATATGGTTCGTATTGGCAAGCTTGCAACTTCAAATCCTGGTGCTCCATACAATTGGCGCAATGGGTTAATTTGCTACAAAGATAAAGTTGTCATTCCTCCTAATACTAGTATTGTCACTCAACTGTTACAAGAATTTCATGACTCACTTTACGGAGGCCATTCAAGGGCATTGAGAACTTATAAAAAGTTAGCACAACAATTTTACTGGCCATCAATGCATAAAGTAATTTAGCAGTATGTTGCCTCATGCCTTGTTTGCTAGAAGAACAAGAATGGCACTCTATCTCCAGCTGGTCTTTTATAGCCATTACCCACTCCTCATTGAGTGTGGGACGACATAACAATGGACTTCATTGAAAGGTTGCCATTGTTTAATGGTAAGAGCATAATTCTTGTAGTTGTTGATTGTTTGTGCAAGTCAGCCCATTTTATAGCCTTGCCACATCCGTACACTACAAAGATGGTAGTTGGAAAATTTGTGGATGGCATTATCAAGCTCCACAGGCTCCAAAAATCGATCATTAGTGATCATGATCCCATTTTCATCAGTTTATTTTGGCAAGAATTTTTCAAAATGTCAGGCACCAAGTTGCAGATGAGCTCTTCCTACCACCCTCAAACTGACGAACAATCAGAGGTCGTTAATCGGTGTTTGGAGCAATATTTATGACGTTTTGTAAGGCAGCAGCCTCGAAAATGGAGTTCTTTTCTGCCTTGGGCAGAGCTCTGGTATAATACTACCTACTACAGTTCGATTCGCATGATACCGTTCCAAGCTTTGGATGGGAGGTTACCACTCAGTATTCCTAATTATCAGGTGGGATCTTCCTGTGTTAATGAAGTTGATCAAGCATTAATGTCCCGTGATGCAATCTTACAACAACCCAAAACTCATTTAAGTGCTGCAATCAATCAGATGAAGCAAGTGGCTGATCATAAGCGAAGAAAAGTTGAATTTGAAGTTGGAGATTTTGTATTTTTAAAATTGCGACCGTATCGACAACAAACTATATACAAACAACCCTTTCAAAAATTAGCTAATCGGTTTTACGGGCCATACCATATCGAAGCTAGAGTTGGTAAGGTAGCCTACAAATTAAACTTGCTAGAAGGAACCTGCATTCACTCTGTCTTTCATGTCTCTATGCTCAAGCGATAAGTCGGAGAGCATTCTGTAACCAGCTCAGACTTGCCACTAATTACTGATGATGGTGATGTTGTTATTGAACCTGCAGCAATTTAAGATACTCGTTGGGTTAAGAGAGGATTAAATTTTGTTGAGAAAAGCCTAGTCCACTGGAAGAATTTGTCAGCAGTTGATGCTACCTGGGAAAATGCTCAAGAATTATAAGCAAGATTTCTTAATCTGAACCTTGAGGATAAGGTTCCTTCAAAAGGGGGAGGCCATGATATGTATATGCTAAGAAGATCGGGAAGGGTGTCTATCAAGAATCCAAGATATTTGAAGTAACTGATCTGTTGAGTGGGGATTTGTTTGTTTAAATATTTGAGTTGGCCATGTTTCTGCTGGCTATTTCTTTGCTAACTAGCTAGTAGTGTCTTTTTTCTTAGGAAAAATTGTTAAGTCCTCTATGTATTTAGATTTCCAATATTGGCAATAAAAGGATGATCAGATCATTTGAGTAAACTCATTGGTTTATTCTCACCAAAAGTAGAATATTTTCTTTTAACAGCTTTGACTTGGATCAATCGGTTATCCCCAAAAAGAAAAGAAGCCTTTTGTTGCAGCGTTCTTGCCTGCGGCCAGGCCTATACAGCCGAGAATACTTCAGAGTCCACCGACAACAATCGTAGACAATGATGTGTAGATTACAGAACATAACACACTGCTCCACTCAGTGATTATTGCAAGTGGTAAAAGTAAATCAAGTGCGGAGCACATAGCTGTAAAAGAACATAAAGAAGTTATAAGTACTCATTCGCAGATGAATTTTATTTTAATTGACCAAAATGAGATTCAACTTCCATTCTGAATTAAGTTTACATTATTATTTTGAGCCATCTGAGGTTAAATCATAGCGAGAAAAGAAAGAATTTTACATTTTTTCCTTTTTATGTTTTGGGGAGGTAAGCTAGCCTAAATCACTAATACAAGAGAAGTGTACAAGATTATCTGTATTTTATATATATAAATTTTGTGTCCAAAATGTTAAATAAATTAGAAACAAATAAAAAAAAATTAAATTATTTATCAAACTTTGAGTTATAATCTTTAAATATTTTTTAAAACAAAAAAATCCGTTGCTTTTTTCAATGAACTTTGATCCAAGGATATTGAGCCTTAAATCGATAGATTCCACTTCATAGATCTTTATAACTTGACCTTGACAAACGAAATTTGCCTTTTTTCTATTTTCGAAATAGGATTGAAGAGCAATTTTTTGAAAAATGAGAGTAATGTTCTTCTTATTTTTCGAATTCTTTAGAGAAATTTTTTTGAGAGCAGCGTTCTTTAAATCTGCTTTTTCTCATTAGGCTTGTTAATTATGTTGCATGACTTTGGTGAAGTTTTTTTTTTATAGTGCAAATGAGTTAAGTGAAAGGAAGTTCTTAAAGAATACGGATTCTTTATAAAAAAAAGCTTAAAAAAAACTTATCTTCTTTGTTTATCTTTTAATTAATTTAATTTAATTAGAGATAAAGTAAGTAATTATGATGTCATCGTATATAATGCCATCGACGTTACATAATGATATAAAATTTAATTGATAATTTTTTAATTAAAAAAATTTAATTTACATGCTGCAACTTATGATTGATTGAAAATTTTTCACCTTATATATATATACATATATATATATATATATACATATATATATACACACAGATGTTGACATTTTATTGCCTCAATCCCGTTTTGGCCTAGCTACTGAGTACCAAAAGATACAGTCAATCTCATGTGAAAATCAATTAAGGTTCGCTTAAACCACCAACTGCTCAAACACTTAAGGTAGGTTGAATATCTGCATTTAGTACATCTACAAGAATAAAGGTATAGATTTGATCAAGCACACTCTATCCAAGAATAACTCACCAAAATAGAACTAGGACAAACACCTGTAGAAATTGTAAAGTATCACGTTGCCCATCCACTGGTAATTCCCGTGGCCATGGACCAAGAAAAGTGGAACGAAGAATCTCAAGTTCTCAACTGACCCACTGCAGAATCTGATGCCATTCCAGCTTACCAACCCTTTTGGCCATTGATGCCATTACACCTCTTTTATTTTGATTTTGCGATAATATGTTAATCCACCTTTGGAATTAATTTTTTTTTTCTCGACTCTTTGCTGACTGTCTGCCGCCCCATTTATCCCAAACCCAATCCTGTCTGCCCCATTATCCTGATCCTTATCCCAATCCCATTTCGGTCTATTCTCTGCCTCTCTGCTTACTGTCTTGCCCTTTGGTCTGCGGCTCCACCTACTGCCTCTTTATATTTGTAGTCTTCCCATCTCCGTCGAACCACCTCCAGCGCCCACCAGCCAGCCAATCCACTACCGACGACAAATCTGTTGCCGGTGTGAACCTGACCCAGCGATAATCCTGCTTTTTGCGTCTTAGCTTAAGCCTTGACCTCCTCTGCAGGTGGCTGTCAGCCTGATCCGTAACCCCCTCTTTCTTTGATTCCTCCATCGGTGTCGCACCAGGCGAGCGCCAGCCAGTCAACTGCCAGAAAAGCAGTAACAGGTCAGGTCTCGACCAAAATATAACTTGCTTAATCTGATTATTCAATGACCGCGGCAGAATGAAAGTCTTGACCAAATTATTTAATTCTTCAATCGTTATAATTTGATAATTAATGCATGGATAATTTGCATTGCGTTCCTACCGATTTCCATTTCTAAGCACACTTTACTACTCTCTTTCAGCTTCTGCTCAAAAATGGCATCTTGAGTTTGCTGCTCTGTTCTGCTGTTCTTGCATGCACTTGTATTTCTTCACTAATTTGAAAATAGTATTAAATTAAAATTACTCTCAATTTTGCTGATCTATTTTCATATTTGGTTGGGATTTCATCGTGTGGGATACTGAGCTGATCTATTTTCGTTCTTGTTAGCTACATTGATGAATACTTGGGATGTGAAGAATAAGAGTTAATTAGGCTATGCAGTTAGTATTCTCGAGGCAATAAAACAATTTAGGCATTTATCTTGATCTAACTCGGGTACAGGTTGACTAGTCCATTGTTCTACACTTCATACACAGAGATAGAACATAAATGACACAAATGGATTCGACTAGTGCACGGCTTCGTTTTACATAGACTTAAATATATACATATATATATATATATTTAATTACGTGAATTGTTCAGTTTCCTTATGGTTATAGTATGTGAATAGTGAAAATTTTATATTAAATATTTTTAAATAATACGTAATATATTAATATTTTATATAAATAAGATTTGTTTTAATTTTTGTAAAAATAAAAAATCTTTAAAAATGTTTTATTTATCAAACTTATCTATACCAAATACTCCCTTAGGGGTTCTTTTAATGGCAGTTCTCTATGTTTAGTTTGTTGGTAAAATTATATAGTAGATTATTCCCTTAAAAATATTTTTGATTTATCTTGACTGTAGTAAATAATTATTAATAGGAGAACAAAGAATTTTCCTAGTCTGCTGAGTTGTAACCATAATTGTCAATATCGTATCGGTAAGTACGTATCAATTTTTAATTAAATTAATATTGATAGCTTTTGTTATTGTTTCGATTTTGATATAGGTCGTACCAGTAGAGATCGATTTATTTTGGTTATATCAATCGAAAATAGTTGTACTGGCTAATATATAACATAAGCTTATAAACAAATTAGACTGCTATTGATTATAAATTTGATGAATTTAACATAATTACTTATAAATTTGATAAACATTAAATAAAATATTTGACAGTATATAATTTATGAGTATTTGATATATAAAAATTAAACATTATATATATAATTGATGAATCTTTGATATATAAAAGTTAAACGTTATATATAATTGATGAGTATTTGATATATAAAAATTATTTAATCTTATTTATTTTATATTTGAAAATATTTTTTTATATATATAAATTAAAAATATTCAAAATGCAATAAACCCAAAAAGATATATAAAAAATATACTAGTGTCGATACGTATCAGTACTAAAATAAAAGTAGTATGTCCATCGGTACATACCAACTACTACCAGAACAAAAAAAAAGGAACGTCCATCAATGCAATATTGACTATCGGGGTTGTAACTATGGATGACAATTAGTAATAAAAAATTTGATATTCGAAAATATTTGATCTATTTTTTTATTGCAGATTTGGATATGAATATTTAGATATCTACTATTTGAATTCACTTTATTTTCGAATGATGTCAGATATTCTATCCATCTATTTATATAGATAATGGGTTCAAATATCTAACACTATCTGATATTTATTTACATATTTAGTTATTGTAAATTTTATATTTATATTTTTTTAAAAAAAATCAATGATCAATAAATTTAAATATTTAGCTCATTCAAATTTCAACGAATATTATTATTATTTGAATTAAATGCTGATTAGGATCGTATCGCCAGCAAAAAAAATTAAAATAATTACAAAATTATTCATTATTAATTATCATTATCATATATAATTATTAACAAGGAAATAAAATATTGGTCGAAGCGAGAAAAAAGCTTTGAAATAATTATAAAGTGAACCAATACACTAAAATATTTATTATCTATTACTATTACAATATAATAAGCAATTATTAATAACAAATTAAAAATAAATATGCGAAAAATGTTTTATAATTATTTTTATCCTTTAAGAATTACAAAAAAATTAGTAAGAGTAATTAATCTGTTTAAAATCCTACAATTTAAAAAAGTGAAATTTAATTAGTAAAAGAAAACTGATTTAAGTTTTATTTGTTTATGAATTTATCAATTTATTTTAAGAAAATTTATTTTGTATTTTTTTTAAAAAAATTATTATTATCAATTTGTAAATAATTTTAACCCATCAATTATGGAAAAGCTTAAAAAATAAAATATAATAAGTTTTTCTTTTGAGTGAATTTATGAGTTGAAAATGTAAAAATAGTTTGGGCCCATACTTTTCAAAGCCCATCAATGAGGCCTGCCTGATGTGCCTCATTTGTGCCCGTTCTCTTCTTCTTCTTCCTCGCTTTTTCTTCTGAACGCTGCTGTTCCTTTTCTTCATCTCTGTCTGATCGCCGCCGCCGCTGCTTCTTTTTCTGAACTTTCATCGCCATTACCGCTCTCGCTGCTTTTTTTCTTCTTACTCTGTCTTCCATTCTCAAGGTGCAGTGCCCGACGAACCTGACACGGATCCCATACCCGTGTCAGTTTCGACTCGTGTTGACATCGGTGTGGGGTCGAAATACAGCAGTGTGAGCAACAGAGCTAGGCATTGGTACGTGCGGTAATCTATCAAGACAGAACTCTTTTTCCACTTATTGCTGCATTTTAAGTGATAAAGCTACTCCTGTTGAGGTTTTTTTTTTTTTTTTTTCAGTGGCAGTTTTCTTGGCAAAGAACAAAAGGCGGAAAAGAAGATCATGGAGGATAAGCTTATAAACTCTGTACACTCCACTGTTTTCAAAGATTCAGTTTCCCTTGAAGGGAGGTGTACTAGAATTGAGGGTTATGACTTCAATAAGGGTGTAAACTACTCCAACCTTCTCAAATCCATGCTTTCCACTGGATTTCAGGCTTCCAATCTTGGGGAAGCAATTGAAATTGTCAATGAGATGGTTAGTTTCATTCATTCAGATATCTTTCTTTTTCTTAATGTTTTGGCTGCTATGTCTTTATTTATTTATTTTTTATACTAGTCGATTGTTGTTAGCTTAATTCCTGAAAATATTGTTGATCAATGAAGTTAGACTGGAGGCTTTCTGATGAGACTATAACTGAGGACAGCAGTGAGGAGGAGAAGGATCCTGCCTACAGAGAATCTGTCAGGTCCAAGGTCTTTTTGGGTTTTACATCGAATCTTATTTCATCCGGTGTTCGAGATACCGTTCGATATCTTACTGAGCGTCATATGGTGAGTTAAAATTCAGACTTTCTTTTGGCTTCATTAGAATTTCAAAATCTGTCATTGTGTTCTTGATGTCCCGTGCCTCTCCATCTAAGTATTGGTCCTTTTAAAATTATTTTAGGTAGATGTAATAGTTACTACAACTGGTGGCATAGAAGAAGATCTTATAAAGTGTCTTGCTCCAACGTATAAGGGTGATTTTTCATTACCTGGTGCTCAGTTACGTTCAAGAGGATTGAATCGCATTGGTAACTTGCTGGTTCCCAATGACAACTACTGCAAATTTGAGGATTGGATCATTCCTATTTTTGATCAGATGTTGAAGGAACAACTTGAAGAGGTACTTACACACACACACACACCCCGCTAGACTATTTTTTATCATATCCTCTAGTTAGTCTGATAAATTTGAACTATCACATTGGTTTAGGGACCTTTTAGTTTTCGATAAATATTGAAAAGAAGATTAATCTCTCGGAGTCTAATTATGGCATACGGTAGAATCATTCAGCTCGCATGTGCATTCTATTCCAGTGATTTCAGTTGCCATCAGTAATTTCCTCCTACCTCTTGTTTTTGGTTTTAACAGAACGTATTGTGGACTCCATCAAAGTTAATTGCTCGTTTGGGAAAAGAAATAAATAATGGAAGCTCATATCTCTACTGGGCATACAAGGTAACTGTCCTACTGGTTTAGCCTAATGCTAGGAGAATGTAACTACATTTTCACCTTCTATTTTACTAGTTGATCAAAGTGGCCAGATTTACATTATTGACTTTTGTGTTGGTATCAATGACCATCTATGTAAATGTCATTCACTTACTATGCCCCATTTGAAGACATATTTGTTACTAAGAAATATCACATTATTGCTGTGAAGATATTATGTTACTGCTTGAAGTACCTTTATCCTTTATATTACAATGTAGAAAGAAACGAGTTTTGCCAACTAATATCATCAGATTATCTTGAGCAAGTGATTGAATTTATTTATTACTGAAGAAGGCCCCATTAATGAATTCTCAAGCAATTGGAACATTATAGAACATGCATTTTGCATCATGTCTATGATGTTTCAGTATCATCTAGATTTTGTTATTTTGCTTATGCAATGGTAATCTACAAGGATTTGTCAGCATAATGTTAGTAGTATTCATTTTTCCTTTTTCAATGCTACAGCTAATTTTATTATTTATTTGTATTTTCCAGAACAAGATTCCTGTCTTCTGTCCGGGCTTAACGGATGGCTCTTTGGGGGATATGTTGTATTTTCATTCCTTTCGCAGTCCAGGTCTGATAATCGATGTAGTGCAAGGTAGTTCTTCTTATTTTTCATTTTCATTGCTTGCTGATTACTACTGATTGAGGATTCCGATATAAACATCTAACTAGATAACATTTTGAGCAGATATTAGGGCCATGAATGGTGAAGCAGTCCATGCAACTCCCAGGAAAACAGGAATGATAATTCTAGGAGGTGGATTGCCCAAGCATCATATCTGTAATGCTAATATGATGCGTAATGGTGCCGATTATGCTGTTTACATAAATACAGCTCAGGAGTTTGATGGGAGTGATTCTGGAGCCCGCCCTGATGAGGCTGTTTCATGGGGGAAAGTACGAGGTTCTGCTAAAACAGTTAAGGTATGCCTTTGTGTTGCTTTTCAGCTTCTATTATTCGACACTTGCTGAAAATCTCTTGTCGACTTGTACAAATTTTGCCATTCCCCTATATCCTTTATTGGTTTCGACTTTCATTTTCTTTAGTTTGCTTGCCCTAGTTTCCTCAGAAATGAACAAAAATGTATTATCTTAGTTCCCAACTCGTTTCATGATTGTATTGAATCAGGTACATTGTGATGCAACTATTGCTTTTCCTCTGCTGGTAGCAGAAACATTTGCTTCGAGGTCGAAAAACTTTGCGGCCTAGTTTACAATTGTTTTTTTGGCTGAGTGCTTATTGAAGTAGAGATGTTATTTCTGGTATGATTGAGGTGGCATCCTAAGGAAGATATCATGATAATATATATATGTTTATTCATAAAAGGAGTTCAGTTATTCTTTGCTCTGCCATGCTAACCATGCTGAAAATTGGAGAATTATTATTATTATTATTATTATTGTTGTTGTTGTTGTTGTTTAGATATGATAGTGTTGTAGCTCAACTCTGTGAACTTGCTGAGGTTTCTTTATGCATTGTCTTTTAGCCCATAACTCAAAACGATTGATGAATGATTCTAAATGCTTTTGGTTTCACTTGAAATGAGTAGGCGGGGATTGATTTATCTGTCTCTGTTTTGCTTTTGCATATGTCATCCCCCTTCAACTTACTTTTTATCAACTGTTTTATTTTAATATTGAAATAATGTCTTGTAATTTATCTTTGAATATAGTTTTAAGACATATACATATTTTATATATATATATATATGTATATATTGGGAATATTTTAAGTGATAAAGGATGCAATGAACCAAATTTTTATTAAAAAATCATTTAGCTCCGTGTTTGACTCTTACGAAAAAAAGCCTTCATTTAGAACCTACTTATTGGTACAAAGTGCATCAGGTTTGTAACGGGGAAATTTGTTTCAGGAAAATGAACTTTATATTTTTAAATAGAAGGGAAACGGTAAATTCTATTTACATATTAAAAAAATAGCAATAATTGAAATCATTAATAAGGAAATGACAATTATCTACTTGTCCTTAACTTAATCTACGCTAAGTGATTCAACACCTTTTTACATGAGCCTAACCCTCTTCTTGCATTTTTTTTTTTGTTTTTTTGGGTAAGCTAATAATTAAAAAAAATATTTTATATTAAATCACTAATTATTATTTAAAAAAATTAAAAACATTTTATATTAGATTTTTAATTATTATTTAAAAAATAAAAATTAAAAAATATTTTTTTATTAAATATTGTATTAAATTTTGAATTATTAATAAAAAATAGTAAAAAATTAAAAAAATATGTTATATTAAATTGCAAATAACTATTTAAAAAATAATAAAAATATTTAAAAATATTTTTATGGAATCCCAAGTTATAAAATTTATAACTAAAAAAACTAGGGATGTTAAGTCAAACAAGAGTTCGTACAAGGTATACAAATCATGAAACAATAAAGTATATGTATACCAATTGTTAATCCAAAAATAAGCATTGAAGATCATACAATAGTTCAAAGTTCATGTATCCATTTGTAAGCATTGAAGCACAAATTGGATTATGAGCAAGGAGGAAAAGTCAATTGTTATTAAAATAAATTTCGATTATTGTCTATATGCATAATTGATACTTATTATTGACATTTTAGTTTATATGCATATTACTCATAATCAATTAATTAATCATTCCGAAAGTTAATAACATTTTTCATAGAAATCTTCCAAAAGTTGAAAAATTATTTGCTCTTACAAAGAATTGACAATAAGATCAAATTAAGCAATTTAGACATAAACCATCATATTAATTATTTTCACAAGAGAATAAACCAAGTATTAGTGCATAGTATCTCTATATGCTCTTTAAGTGTGTTGTTAGAAGGAGGCATCTATCAATTGTATTCAAAGATGATTTAATTCAATCAATGAACATGCATAAAGTCAAGCACAGGCATTTTGATTTATGAGCTAAGTCATGTTGAAATCAAGGATATCAAAATATTTAACTCATAATCATGTTCAAAGATTCATTACAAAGCAAACATTTGAAGCATACATGACATACAATGATATCAATTTTTAATTATTATCTTAGCCATGTTAGCAAACTTAATGTTAAAAGATAAGAGTTGAATAGCGTAAGCAATTACCTTAAACTTACCAAGCTTTGATGATGTTCTCATTTCGACATTGAGTCCATGATTCTAAGTGTTGAGCAATCCTTGATATGTTAAGCATGATTTGACGAGGTTGCATGCTTGTTTGCTTCTTTTTGTTATGCAATTATTTATCCTTAGAAGATTAGCTTTATCTCCATGATAACTTGCATAAACTTAAACACAATCTTGGCAAAGGATAAATATTAATAGTACCAAGATATCAAAGGTAATTTATAAATATATAAAAATATTTGAAAAGAATGTTTTCAATAAGCACAAATTTGAAAGAAAGAAGAAATGATACCAATTTTTGGTAAATGGAATTTTATTTAGCATAAACATGCTGAAAAACATTTAAAAACCATTGGTAATATTAAGGATAAAGGGTACCAACGTTATTGTTTAGAGAAGCAAAATGTTCAGTTAAGCTTAAAACAAACTGAGTACATATAAACATTAAGAATTAAATATACGTCTTAGTTCATGCACTTAATTTGTGATAAAACTCATCAAGACATGTTAATGTACGCATAAGATGTGTAGAAATGATGTTTATCACGATTATGGATGTTAAACTTGAAGCATTTAAAGAAAAACTCATTAAAAATATCAAATACTCCTTTTTAGACCAAAAATAGCTCGAAATAGCCAAAATGGTCTGATTACATCGATACAAAGGGGGTTTATATCGATACAATCTTAAATTTTTAGGTTTTTCTGGGTTAAGGCTTATTGTATTGATACAATCTTCAATGTATCGATACATTCTAGTTTTTTCTCAAAAATGCTTAGAAAAACATACAAATTTTCATTTCAAAACCCTTGATTTGAAGTTCTAATGCAAACCTTTGATTTGAAACATTAAAAACACATATAAATGATCAAAAGTTTGAATTGGAACAACTTTTAAAACAAAGTTTGAGAGATTTTGTATATTACTCACGTTATACGTTCAAATTCAAGCAATATGCAACCTTCAGTATTGAAATATGACATTATTCATTCAAAACACATATGCAGAAGTTTATATCATATTCAATGTGCATGGAACTTGTCTAATCCATAAAACATAAACAAACAACATGATTAAACATCTTAAATCTTATAAAGTTAAAATTAAACATAAAGCATCAAAAAGACTTAAGGACTTGCTAAAAACATGTTTATGGCATACAATCATATATGCATGCTTTATATGCTCTGCCTAAGGATATGCATGCAATTTACTGATGCAATAGAGCTTGTTGTACTTAAGACATGATATGATTTAAAAAATCAAACTTTTATGCATAATGTTGTGCTTCAGATACATGCTTCACTAACATCATTTTATAAATCATAAAAATATGTCAAAATTAAGCATATAATTCACAGATGCATTTTCCATTAAGTTAATACATATTCAAAATGCAAAACATGTATTTAAGAATATGTTATCAACAAATTAAAACAATAAACTTTTTCATAGATTAATTTTTCATGAAGGCATTAGAAAATCAACCAAATATAACTTGAGTAGGCAACCAATACACATATTCAAAGTTTAAGGCTTAGAGGTTACCCATCATCCCTTTTTGTGTGCCTAGAGGATTAAAAACAATTGCTTTGCTCCTTATTGCTCCAACACATCTACAAGAATAATAACTTGGTTTATGGTACCTAAATTGCTTTGGGTCCTTGAAAGGTAGTTGCCAAGTTAGTTGCTCTTTTTAGAGCCCATTCATGTCTTACTTTAAATTTAGTCATTTTCTTAATACGATACGACCATGATAATTGAAATGTGTGCGCTTAGTCATCTCCATTTGAAAATATTTTCTAAAATGATTTTATTTTCACATTCCAAGATTTCAATTTTTTTTTTCAAATCAAAATTGAATTTTTCTAAATTTTCAATTCTTTGCTTGGAAACATCAAAATCATTTTTCAAATCATTCTTTTCGTTTTCTAAAACAATTTTTTTTATTTCAATAATAAATCATTTTCAACTTTTAATTTTGAAATCGTTTTCTTATATTTTAAGTTTATTTCCTCAAACTCTACTACAAGATCATCAAATACATCTTCCAATTCATCAAAAGTGTAAAAATTTAAATTGCTAGAGTTTGAGGTTATCTTGGGCT